>VCJN01002508.1:0-248982 GCA_006384855.1 Tetraselmis striata
AGCGTGCGGTGGGCGCCAAGACCATGCTGGCGACATTCAAGGCGGCATGCGTTTACCTCCGCGCAATCGCGGAACTTGGCAACGCACCACTTTTAAGGTGCTGCCGCTGGCGTCTTCGCCGCCAGCACACCATTACCCCCTGCATTGGACGTTGCAACATTGACACACATCAAAACGACAAACATTAGAAACTGCCAGCGGACATTGCAACATTGACGTCGGCAGTCGCGAGCATGGCCAGCTACGGAAGCAGCCAACCGCCCGGACTTCGCCAACCCAGAAACCCCAAGACCGAGACGAAACTGTGCTACAAGTGTGGGAAATTTGGACATATCTGCCCCAACCTCCCCACCAATCCTCATGCCACACTTCTCCAACCTCAACCATGGACACCGGCCCCGCAACCCCATCATCCACAGCTTCAACAACATGTGCAAGCACATATGGCCCCAATGATTTAGCAAACTCCCCAGCACCCCCCGGCACCACCACAACACTACCCAACACCCTTCCCACGGCCGCCAAACACCCAACAACCCGGCTGGGACAAGCTTCACCTTCGGGGTGGATGGCTATGATCAACGAGAGTGATGACCCGGGCGACTGAGCAAGATTCGCCATCCCGGGCCTTGCGCAACAAAGCCAAGGTGCCCATCGAGGACCGCCCTAAGCCCAAACAACAATTGCCACCCAACCACCATGCCCCCCGCGCCCTCACCATTGGTGACAGCCGCTTCACCTTACCAGCTAGAGAAGAATACCCCGAGATGCACACTAACGAGTGGCGAGAGGCCCAATCGCCCGCATGCGCTGAGCACTCCAATCCAGTCAACCCCACCGTCCCCAATACCGACACCTAATCCCGTCTTCCTCCTCACTGACTGGGCCACCCAGCACATCATCTCGATCATTGCCATCCCCCATATCATCCTCCGCCAAAGCCATATCAAGCTCCTACCAGGAAAAATCGCCGCCCCGTTCTAGCGGCGCTAGTACCGCTCGTTGCTGTGCTGCGGTCATCCCCCTCCCTCCAGGCACATGGATGCATTCGCATGAGCAACAATCCCCGCTCCCCGCAGTTGCTTCGTACGCCGATGCGCTCAGAGCTGACCCCAAGGATCAAGAGGTCGCCGCGCATCAAGCGTGTCTCATTTGTACCCGCTACTGGGTCCAACCAGGGAACCACTGGCATACCCACCATATGCCTCCCGTCGCAACTATCACTAACCCGCCCCCAATCAAAATCAGCGTCCCCATCACGGTCGGCCATTGCACCGTCACACGCAAGATTCGCCCGATGGCTGAGAGATATTTACTGTCAGCCGCATCTTCCTCCTTTCCCAATTATGATGATACCCCGCCGGAAATCGGCACTGGCTCCAACTCCATGCCGAGCCTCGAACCCGACCCGAGCAGACTCAGCGAGGATAGTGAATTCGACCGTTTTCTCCGTCGCATCTACATCGACAGCAACCTTGAGGAGCAACAAAGCAAGTGAAACCAACTATACCCAGCCGACTGCCAGATGCCATCCACTGCGTCACTCACCGACAAGGCACATCCCCCGGCCACCAGCAACACGCACTCATGGTTGGCGTGATGGTCTCACATCAGCACATCCCTTTCCCCCTCGCCTCTCCCTCTGACGCCGCTACCCTCCCATGCCTAGTCAACGATTTCACCGCCTATGGCAAAGACCATACCTCCATGCCACCAATTACTCACGCTCGTCACCGACACCCAAACATCCACCTCAAGCCCCGACACACCGCCCGCAACCACCCCAAGACCCGCACATGCCACAGTTGCAACCTCATCGGCCACATTCACACCCACTGCCCCAAAGCCACCCAAACCCGTTTGTCACCCCAATCCCACTACGCCTTCACCCCCTGCCTCCTCTCCTGCCCAATCCTATCAAGCCCATGTGCCTTGTCTGAGGAGGCGTGTACTCTCGAGGAGTTTGGGCAAACCTACCTTCGTTCCCTCAGCACCCAAATGCGCAGCCATCATGATGCAGGCCATCTACAAACCTTAGATGCCATCACATAGCTGCCTATTAATGGAACTATATTATCGTGTTTAGGAGGAATAGTCATGAAGATCTGGAGAAGACATAGAGCAAAACAAGATATCATTTGATGTGAGCTGAAATTAATTGTCCTAGACACCGTGGAGACTATACAATACGTCAACCGCCTGAGTTGTAATCAAGCAATTCCACATACGGAACCCTGGCAACAAGTCTGAAACTCCACAAAAAACAACAATAATCCCGTATAGCACATCGAAGCATTAGTATAGAGCTGCCGTGCTTCTCATCCTCCCTCCCGAGCGCTCCCGCTGCGAGCCCCTCGCTCCGCGGCTACCGGTCTTGTTTCCGTGTCACGCCGGTTGCCTCGGCCCTTGCAGCACCCCGACCACCGGGCGTTGACCTACGACACGGGGCCAGATGCAACGCTAGCGGCGCGGTCTCATAGCGCCGCAACGCGCGCCCATGCTCTACCTGCGATGTGCTGCGAGTACTTTGGTCGGGGAGTTAGTAACTAATTGGTGTTGAGTTGCTTTGGAGTTTGAGGGGGTGGCTGTGCATCGCGTACATGGTGCGCAAGCCGAGGGAACCTGTCGCCTTGCGCATGATCCCGCCTCCACCACATGGTGACGCGGTGACGCGATGACGATTTTCATGTCACACGACGCCCCTAGCGTCCCAGTGTCCGACCTCGGCAGCGTTAGCCCGTACTAAAGCTTAGGGTATATATGTTCAGGCGTATCATGCGTCAAACCCGTTGCCAGGTACGGTGCGGGTGTCCTCGCGGGGGATATGGCCGGGCTGCACATTATGATACAATTACGCACCTGGGTATTTCCCACTGCCCGCCGATTGGCCCGGATTCATGCCATGCCTGAGCGGCGGTTATTACTAGAATACTGCCAAGCATGTGGCGGGAGTGAATCTGAGACTATCGAACATATGTTGGTGAAGTTCCCGCGGTGGGGGTATCACCGTCAAAAGGTGGGGTTGTCATTTTCGGAGTTTAGGGGGTTAATTTGTAGCCATGTCGTTATTGCGTCAACTGCACCCAAAGACTTAACCGCCTTTATTTTTGGCGGGGTCCCTTTCTCCCTTCACTGAAATCATGGCGCCTGGATTTTACGATTGGGAATGGGAAAATTTCCTAGTTACATGGCGTCGGGCCCTCCCTCACATTGCCTCTGTTGTTGCGCATGTATTGCACTTCCGAAATGCTTTGCTCCGCAAAATGGGCCTTGCCCAAACTCGCATTACTCGAATGGGCCGACGCCCAAACATGTAGCTTAGGGCGGACCTGCTTCCTTGGTAAAACGGAAGTTGGTGAACATTTCCGATGAGCATGATGAGGATATTATAAATCCTGCGGCGCCGCATGAGTTTCATGACTGATATACTGCGGCACGCGGACACGCGGGTGTAGTGTCCACCGCATTGAAGTTGGTAATTATATTGTCGGCACCGGAACGCGCGGCTGCACGTGCGATAGTTGCACGCCAGCACGCCCGCGCCGCCCTGTCGCCGCCCGCCGCCATTACCAATACTGCTGCCATCCCCACAGACGACGTCGCGCTTCCGCGCTGCTCGTAGCGGAACCCAAACTACATGCCTACACTACGCTCGGTGTCGCGGTAGGCGCGTGAGAAGGGAGCGTTGCAGCTGGTGCCGTCGTGGTGACGACATCGTGCTCGCCACTGTGCTGGTCGCTGCCGCCGCTGTAGCAATAGGACCGCTGCGGCTGGCCTCTTGGCCCGGCGCGCCCTCGGACGCTGGGTCTTCGAGCCCCACGTCAAGCTCGCCAGTTACATAAAGCAGACTGGCGAAGCCCCTGGTGAGGAGCGGGTGCGTTAGACACCGAGGTGTGCTCCATGCTGGCGGCGGCGTGTTCTCAAATATTCCGACCGGAGCGGCTCGGCGATAGACGGCACGCGGCGCGCCATATGATCGCGGGCGCGGGGCGCGATGTCAGCAGTACGCACCACAACAACTGCATCTCGGCCGACCGTGCCGTCGAGTGTGGGAGACCGCGAGAGAGGCGCGAGGGGTAGCAGGGTTGGGGCAGTGGGGGAGCCGAACTGGTGGGGTTGGCGAGCTCACCTGAAATGATGCGGCGCCAAATCATGCGGGCGGCGGCCGCAGGATTTGGGCCCCAAATCCTGCGGCTGCCGCGCTCGGTGTCCGCCGCATCTCAAGATTTGGGGCTTTGAGAGCGACTTTTGGGGTTAGCAACTTCGCGGCGGGCGGACACCGGCAGATGAGGATTTTGATCCGGGCGAATTCGGGGACGATACGTGGTCGAAAAATTGTATCCAATCTTTGCCCCCCCCCCCCCCCCCCCCCCCCAAAAAAAACTTTGCCAACTTAGGTGTTAGTGCCGCCGGCCGGGTATTTTGACGGCAGTGTTGTATACGGTGATCCAACTGTGTCGGAAATTCTCTCACCAGCCTTCAATCAGTATTGCAGAATGCTTCGGCAATTTGCTTGTTGACTACCATGGCTTTCCGTAACTAAGTCGTTGTCTAAACGGCCATCGCAGAGACGCTGCAAGGGTTTTGAGCTAAACTAGTTTATGGGGTTTCCTCCCTTGACCTAACCGCTTTTCAGCTACAAGTGCTGCTCAGTGGTACGGGAACTAGGCACCTGTCGTTGCGCCCTTTTTGGGTGCAGCACGAGTAGACATGAATGCAGCCATAACAGCTCAGCCTGCCATCTTCCAGTTTTCGCTGCGCTCCACGCAGCGATATTAAAACTGTCTCGTAACCTGTTGCGAGCAAGGTCACCCCAGGTTGTTCAAGACCACACCCGGCTCGCCATCCGTGTGTGATATTCTCATCCGTACGCCCGTGCGTTACCATGCCAGATGGAGAAGAACCCGTCGTTGGGCCGACGCTCGAGTCGCTACACGCAGAACCGTGAGGGTTCGCCACTGCGATGGCTCAATTGACGGCTCGTGAGCGCGTTGTTGATGGAGAAGGAGCACATGGTTCCGGTTCCGGGCAGCGCATTGCGGGACAGCCGACAGGCAGCGGGGGAGCCGCAGAGCGCCCCGACTTGCTAGAGCTAGCCCAAGGCGGCCGTGTCGGTGCAAAATCCGTGAGTGACGAGGATGACTACCTCGCGGTGCCAGAACTACTGCAGAGAGTAGAGTCTGGTTACGAGGCCGTTCGACCGGTCAGCAGGGTGCATGGGCTCTTCCCCCTGAGCACCGACCTAACAAACGAGTACCTCAAGCAGGATGACCGGCGTCTGCCGGCCCATGAGGAGTATCTATGAATGTCGTGTTTCGGCGCCCACATGGCTGCACTTTTCGTGGCTCTCGATGAGCTGCTGCCTTACGTCCCTGCTACAAATCAGGACTTCACCCCCTACCTCGCGAGAGCTCGGAACCACGCCGAAGCCATCGACAAGGCGTTTCGTTTTCGCTTGGCATTCCTACGGAGGCTAAATGAGGTCAAGCGTGTACACGGTGACCAAGATGTTCTGGACGTGCTGCGAGCTCAGCACTTTCAGCCTGCTTCTGAGCATCTGGGTTCCGCGATTTTTGGGGACCTCATGAGGGACTACGAGCGTCGCGTCTTCGAGGCGACAGTGGCCAACAACGCCAAAGCAACCGCTACTGCTCGGGTGGCGGCAGCAGCTGCAGGTCGCGGACCTGGACGAGGGCGTGGCGGTGGACGCGGGCGTGGCCGCGAAGGTGAGCACGATGAGTGACGGTGTGGGGCGCCTTTCGTCGTAGCTGATGGAGCTTTGCGAGGCCACCTTTCGGTGACCGCCGCAAAACGCACCCTTGCAGCTCAACGGCGGGATGAGTGCCATGTGTCAGGACCTGACCCCCCCCACCTTACATACTTCATTTAGACCTTCCTCGGTACGGCGCTTCTTACAGCTACAGCCGAGTGCGGCTCAACCATCCGCACACCTGCACATGCGGCTCAACCAACCGCCTCCCGTACCATTCCATCGCTGCGTCCGTCGGTTGTTACACTGCGTGTCACAACTGGTTCACAACGACCAAGCTTCGCGCGTGTACGTTACGCGCGTGACATGCGCTACGAGCGCGAAGGGCGCGCGGGGCGGCCCTCCTACCTGAACCTAGCCCAGCAAACCCGTACTAGTGCTACTGCAAACCCGTTCAGCAACTACCGGCCAACCGCCGGGAATCTAACCGCTGCTGCCGAGTACTTTGCAAACAGTAGTCGCACCTCTGGAACTCTGTCGGTAAAACGACGCACTTACGTAATTGACGACGAGCCCGAAGCTGTCGCGCCATGGGCTGCTTCACTGCGATCTCGACTGCAGGACGCTTTCGGCTTGGACGAGCTAGTAGGACAACGGACACTCGACCTGCTCTCCAGCTCCCTCACCGCTCAGACGCTCAAGAGCGACGCCGGCAGAATGTCTCAGTTCGCGGAGTTCTGCCACGACTCCGAGAACATCAGCCCGCTGGAGGCGACCACTGCTACTGTCGTCCGGTACGTTGTCTGGATTGGTGAGCGAGGGCGCATTGGAGCTAAGTCACTGCAACCCTACCTTTCTGCAATCAACACGTTCTTCGAGCTGCACAACCTCGACCCAATCGCCAAGGACAGCCTACACCTCACTTCGGCAAGGCTAGGGCTGATGCTGCGGCAGCGCCGTCTGGATGCAGCCCCTTTGCGAGTTCCTCTGCCTGCTGATGTAGCTTACCGCTTCGTCACAAAGCATGCCGAGCCGATTGTGTCTGCTCCCACCCCAGAGTACCAACACGACTTCCGAGCCCTCGTGGCCTCGGTTGTCAACTTCATGTTCTTTGCCAGAGGACTTACTGGCGTCTCCTGCCGAGTGCGGGATGTGCATGTCGACGATTACAACATCACCCTGCAGGTGTACCGCGAGAAAGGCCGCGCTGGCCGACGGGGACGCGACTACGTGCGCGTACTTCTCCTTCCGGTGGCCGAGCACCCCCGAGTTGCACGTCTCTTGCACCACTTCATCGACACAATACAGTCTATCCCCCTGGTTATTGTTGCCTTGGCTGAAACAAACTTCTGGGCCGTCACCCCGAGCGAGCAGTCAAAACCTTGGACTGCCGCTACAATGTCGGACTGGCTTTCTACAGCCGTCCGTCTTGTCGGTGCTGCCCCTCCCGCCGGCACTTCCTTGACCTCACACAGCCTTCGCAAGGGAGCAGCGTCTGCGGCCAACGCCATCGGAGTACCATTGTCCCACATTCGCTACCAAGGCGGCTGGGCCACTAACTCCGACGTCGTTCTGGACTACATCGACCCCAACGTTCTTCCTTCACCTGGCGCATGCATGGTTCTTCTTTGGCCACATCGCCCCCCTCCGCCACTTCCAAGTCCAACAGGACTCCGCAGCGGTGGCCTTCCCGGTGCCTCCTTCATGACCTGGCGCTACCCCTTCTCCGTCAATCCACCGCTCTCTCCGTTCGCTCATGACTGGCAAAACCAGACTCAACTTGAAATGATCTAAACTAGTTTATGGGGTTTCCTCCCTTGACCTAATATTAACCGCTTTTCAGCTACAAGTGCTGCTCAGTGGTACGGGAACTAGGCACCTGTCGTTGCGCCCTTTTTGGGTGCAGCACGAGTAGACATAAAAGCAGCCATAACAGCTGAGCCTGCCATCTTCCAGTTTTCGCTGCGTTCCACGCAGCGCCCCCCCTGACTCCGTTTTCCCTCTACGCTTTCGCTAAACCATCCCGCCAATTTCGGCTCTTGACAGTGTAAAACAGCCTGAGAGACTTTTTTGGCAAAACCAGACTCAACTTGAAACGTTGTTGCCAGTCCTGTCCTGGGGGCGGAGAAAACGACGTGCCAAATCACTTGGCACGTCCGCGTGATGACATGTCCGTGCATCATTTCGTCATATCTCGCGTCATCGGCTGTACATGGAAACGTACCACCGATGACGATGGGACCACGATGATGTACCGCCGATGACGCGTGTAGAATGTGTAGTCTTAGTGTCCCAAGCGCCACATCATCGGAATAGCTACAGGGTAGTGTCGCACACGCCACATTTGTCTGGACTGCCGCTCCGCGCTACAGGTATTAGCGACTAGCCCATCTAAGGATTACTGTTTGAGTGGGAAGTTTTTTGGTTGTGCTGGGAACGGAGGTGGCGGGGCGCAGGGGCGCATCCTGCTGCGGGGCGGGCCCCACCTCCGATACCGGGACGATGTTACTTTTATTTTACCGGCGCGGAGCATGCTGGGTGTCAGTCATCTGATATCCTAGTCGCTCCGCCACATGCCGCTTCGCAGTACACATACTCTCCGGGGTAGTCGCCAATCATGATGACGGTTCCTACTCCCCCGCTGCGGGCCGTACGAGGCCGCGCCGAAAGCGACATTATTAGCGAGCTATATCATGTGGAAATTTGATGATACGATGCGCTGCTTGGCAGCTGGCGGCTGGCGCGGGCGGCAGCAATAGCCCGCGCGCCGCGAATAGCAATAGCCCGCGCGCCGGTCACCTCCGCCGCGACGATGCTGGCCTGTCGACTACTGGAGTGTCGAGGCGGCTGCTGCAAAGACACACGTAGGTCCAGGTACCCGTAGGTCGCATGCCGGCCATTTCGTTTGTCGCTAAATCCATTATTATTTATTTTATTTTAAAACACTGTCTATAGCAGGAACTGTGGCACCGGTGCGCGCGAGCCTGGCCAACATACCCGCAGCTCCACCTCTGGCTTCCAGTGCGTTAGACTCCAATCAAATGCAGCCAGGGCAGTCATACGGGTAGCAGCGCCCAGCAGCAGGAGAGGGTGGCGGCCACCAGCTACGAGTAATACCTCTTTCGGGTACTGTGGCCTGCCGTCCTGGTCGTCGCTACCAGTACTCACAACTACCTATAGCAACTGTTATCCCGTCGCGCTAGTATCATTGTACGAATACAACTTTCGGCTTCCATCCGGCGTGCGGTAGCTACTACCTGAAAATTCGTCGTTTGGTAGATCGGCTACAGGTACGGGTGTTGCGCGGCGGGAGCTGTTCCCCTCCCGCCAGCTTACGACAGTCCCTCCCCCAGGTGCAGCCGCCTCGGGTGGATTCACGAGGTGAGTGGCCGACAGTGTAATATGCGAGCACGGCGCTTGGGGGCGCGGGAAAGTAAACTTGTATTGTAACAGGATCATTGTCTGGAAGCTATATACCTTCTGTGTCCACGTGTGTGTGTGGGGGGGGGGGGGGGGGGGGAGGGGGGGGGGGGGTCCCGAGGAATACTTACCGGTACTACCCGACGGAGTGGAGGCGGGGGGGGGGGGGGGGGGGGGGGGTGTCCGAGGAATACTTACCGGTACTACCCGTCGGAGTGGAGGTACAGCTAGCAACCGGTACGGGACGAACCTGGTAAAGACGCCCCGGTGGACAAGCCGGCCACTGAGGCCACGTTCGCTCCGCGGGCCGTGGTTGGGCTCATAGTGACTGACGCGGCCTGTGCCCTCCTCCCTCCCCGCCTCCACTTGCTTCGGCCAGGCGCAAGGATCGGGCAGACGCGGAGACGCGGCGTAGGTGAAGCAGCGAGCGACTGTGTCAGCTCGCGTCTGGGTGAGCAGGCGGGCGATAGGTAACGTAGGTGATGGCGCCTAAGGAGGGAGGCGCACCGTCCACCTCAGCCGGCAGCGGCAGCAAGGCCCGCCAGGGCGGGCGGCACCAACCGCGGGACCTGTCCATAGCGCTTGCGAGCGGCAGCAGCGCGGGCTCGCGGGACTACAGCTGCCTGCCGCCGCCGCTGGCGATGCACATAAAGACACCGCCTGTGCGGCGCAGCCCGCGAAGCCCCCGTGGCTCGGACGTGGAGTGCGCCCCCCTCCCCCCCTCCCCCTCCCACTTCGCCCGCCTAGGAGCCACCATCATCCCTGTTTCCCGCTGCACCTCTGATGCATTCTATTTCATTGGCTGTCTTTGGCACACTCTGATTCTCCCCCTTTCCCCTCTTCTTACCCGCAGGCAGTCATACTGGTCCCGCTCTGGCTCCTCATCGCCCCGTCTATCCACCAGCGACATAGGTGCGTGGCGGGAGTGCGTGTGAAGCTGCATGGTGTAGGCTAGCGGGTGGCTCAGGGCCGTGCTGTGCAGCGGATGTGCTGACGTTGGCGTCTGGCTGTGTGGCAGCAGACACACAGAGTAACCCGCAGCTGCTGGAGGAGATGTTCACTGTGCAGCGGGTGAAGTACCGCGCAATGCTGGACAACCAAGGTGTGCGCCACCCCGCCCTTCTGCGACGATCCACCCAGCCCTTCCTGCCTGCGGCTAAGCTGCTGCGCCCATCCCTCTTCCCTCGCTGATGCAGGCCTGAACCTCACTCTTGCCAAGCCGGGCGCTCTCTGCTGCGTCCCGTCCAGCCTCTTCCACACGCAGCACTGTGAGTCTTCCGGGCAACCCCCCCCTTCCTCTCCCACTCTCCATGCTACCTGTACTTGCCATATCCTTGCATCTTCTCTAGGGGCGCCACCCGCTGAACCCGGGCTGTGCCGGTACCCGTGCCCGTGCAGTCCTATACCAGGAGATCCTGCAGGCTGGCATTGCGGACGAGCACCACGGCACATGCTGGCCCGTCAGCCAGGACTTTGCGGTGCGCAAATGCCCCTTTCGCTGCTCCTCTGCGGCTTCCGCCACCCCCCCCTCCCCCACACTTCCCCCTTCCCCCCCTTCCGCGCATCCATGTGCCGTGACTGACAGCCTACGCTGGGACGCAGTACAAGAAGCTGAGCTTCCTTGTCATCCACACCTTTTCCCGTAGCCACAAGAACCCCAATGAGTGGAAGCCGCTTGAGGTGCGCGCCTGGCTTGTTAGCCTGCATGTTGCCCCCTGCCCCTGCTGGCATGTCAGCAGTAATGTACTTGCTTTCTGTCACATGGTGAGGTCAAAGCCATGTGAGTCAATGGCTGGATAGTGTTTCGGTAGAACGCAACCCCTGGAGTGTTGTTTGTAGCATGGTGTGTACGACATTCTGCTTAAAATCGTCACATTCACCAGCATGCATTGTATTTATTATAATACAGTAATCCTTTGTAGTACTAGAAGTAGTAGTAGTAGTAGTAGTAGTAGTTGTTGTTGTAGTACGGGTGTCGACGACCCATAAGAAAGACACGGTTTGAGGCTTTGGGGGTCTGTAACCGCACTTTCTTCAGTTTCGTTGTATATTCCTTGTGATATCGTATTCAAATGAGCCAGGAAAAGCGACCACTTTCTCATAGCGTGGTTCCTTGTTGCCGCGTCGGCACCTGTAGTAGCAGTAGTAGTAGTGGTAGTAGTAGTAGTAGTAGTTATTGTAATTATATACAACTACTACCACTACTACCACTACTACTACTACTACTACCACTACTATTACCGTGTCGCAAAGCAGGAGAATGTTGCGAGAATGCAGAGAGTGCGGTGGGCTGATCTCACCCTGCCTGTTGCCCTGCGCTCTCCCGATGCAGCTAATCCTTGAACATGCCGCGGAGGAGGTGGTGATGGAGTGGGCCAAGGGCATCAACGAGCGCATCAAGGCGCTCAGCACTGGCTGCCGCCCGCGCCGGGTGCAGGTCTACGTCAACCCCTTTGGCGGCCACCGGCGAGCAGAGCAGGTGCGGACAGCACAGCCCTTCACGCACGTCCAGCCCCCTCTGGCCCGGCTGGCCAGCATGTCGGATGAGCGGCGCTCGAATCAGGAGCGCACCCCGCATCTCGTTCGCCACCTGTGCTTACACCTGGCTGTCCTGGCGCAGGTGTGGAGCAAGACCTGCGTGCCCATCTTTGAGAGCGCAAGCGTCAAGTTCCAGGCGACTGTCACCTCGGCGGCGGGCCACGCGCAGGAGGAGGTGCAGGCCATGACGCTGGAGGAGATGCAGGCACTGGACGGCCTGGTGGTGGTCGGCGGCGATGGTGAACCCCCCCCCCCCCCCCCTCCCGCCCCCCTTTGCCGCCCCACCTGCCCCCTTGCCCCCGTACATGCCTGATGACTAACACGTGACCCCCCCCACCCCCCTTCTTATCTCCCGTGGATCCAGGCCTCTTTGGCGAGGTGCTCAATGCGCTGCTCACTGTGCGCAGCAAAGGCGGTCCGCGCGGGGCGGCAGCAGCGCGCCTGCGGCTGGGTCACATCCCAGCGGGCTCCACTGACGCGCTGGCCTGGAGTGTGAACGGCACGCGCAACCCTGCGTCCGCAGCGCTCCACATCGCGCTGGTGAACAAGCCCCCCCCTCCCCTTTGCTGTATACATTGATGTGTAAAACAGCATCCCTGCTATGGTAGCCTGCTTGTCACGCACGTCTGGTGTCTCACGGGCTACGTATCTCCAGGCCTGTCACTGCCATGCTGTCGTGTAGTGTTACGGCAGCCTTTCGCCAGCTTGGCTCGTGGGCACAACTCGCTGTTAGCTCCCCCCGCCTTTCTCTATCCTGAGGAGAACGTGAGGGCCATGGCTTACCATCATGCGGCCTGGTGCATGAGCAGGGCGACCGATCCCCGCTGGATGTGCTGCGTGTGGACCCAGACGGCGCCGCGGCCCCCACCTACTCCTGCTGCCTCGCCGGGTGCGGATTTTTCGGCGACGTGCAGCACAGCAGCGAGCAGATGCGCTGGGCGGGGCCCGCGCGCTACGATATCGCAGGTGCGGGCGCTCCCGCCGTAGCTGCCGGCCGCGACAAGGCGCCATGGCGCACGCTGGTACGGAGCGGGATCCTCTGCCGAGGTAGCGCTGACGCTGTGTCCCGCTCCGCAGGATTCTGGACGTTTCTCAAGCACGGCTCGCACTCGGTGCGGGTGCAGTACCTGCCGGCGGAAGTCAACAACAAGGACAGCAGAAGGTATACCCTCTCCCCTTCTTAGTCTTGCAGGGTCTGGTTGCCTGTCTGCCCTACCTGCCCAATACCCGCCCACCGGTTCGCTCACACCGCTCACCCGCTCCCCCATTCATCCTGTGCACCCCGACCCGGGGAGCAGGGCGGACACATTCCCTGTGCGGCAGTGCTCCGCCGACTGTAGCACGTGCCGCATGGGCTATGGGCTGCACAGCAGCGAGTCGCTCGGCAGCCTGGAGGCCGGCACGATGCCCGCGTGGAGCCGCCACAGCGGCGACCTCCTGGCGGAGCACGCGGACAAGGTGTGTGGTGCCTCGTCATCCGCCTCACATGCATGGCCGTTCCCATCATGCTGCAAGCTGAAATTTGTCCCTGACCGTCTCAGAAGTCCGCATCGGAAGGCTTCTCCCCCTAATCTTCCCAGTCACAGTAACGGTGAATTGGATTTCCCGGGTAGCGGCAGTAATGAATCATCCCCACCATGGAGTCGAAGATTGCATACTACATTTGTGGTGTATGCCTACCGATTCCCATAGGATTGTAGTCTTTCCCGCTTTACAAGGGGGTCAAACACAGTAGTGAAGACCGACCCATAGCATGGCTACAGGTCTGTTACTGCCCGCATATATTTGCAATGTGGCGCTTTTTGTTTTGTCGCTGTCGCCCATCATCAGGCAAGTAAGTCACCTGGCTGCGTTCGAATCACCACCTCCGCCGCAGCACTTCCCATGCCGCTCCCGCAGCTTGCCCATGAGCAACCCCCCCCCCCCCCCCCCCCCCACCGCCCCCTCCCTTCCCCTCTCCCCCACCCACCCTCCCAACCGTGGCGCCGCTCGCTCAGGTGGTCACAGTGGAGGGCCGGTACAAGGGCGTGATGTGCGTGGTGACGCCATGCCGTAGCGACAAGTCGGTGCACGGTGTCATGCCGATGGCGCACCTGGCGGACGGCAAGGTTTGGCTCATCCTCATCAAGGCGTGCAACCACCTGCAAGTGGGAACCCCCCCCCCCCCCCTCTCCCCAATTGACTGGAGGCCAGACAACAGGCTTTAGGTGTCTGCAAGCCATATAAAGTGGACTTTGGTCTTGCTCTAACAATCCCCCCCCCCCCCCCCCCTCTGCGTGCAGTACCTGCGCTTCCTGATCATGCTGTCCACCACGGGCGTCATCCCCGGCAAGCTCAGCTTTGTAGAGACCATCGAGTGCTGCGCGGTACGCGTGGAGCCCGACACTAACGACTGCAAGTGGAACGTGGACGGCGAGCCGCTGCCGCACCGGAGCATGTCGTGCCAGGTGCACCGTGGACTCGTGGAGGTCTTTGGGCGCGGTGTGGAGCAGCCCTGCCGGTGACAAAGGGCCCCAGCCTGCGCGGCAGACAACAAGCAGGGAAAGTCCCACCACTCCTTACCGCTCGATTCCGCATCATTCAGCATACGTAATAACAGTTGCCTATAAACATAGGTGCCGTGATGACACTCGCTGGCCGCTGAGCCAGCGCTGTGTGTAACATATTACGAGGCATCTGCCAGGCATACACTGCCAATGGCATCAGTGGGTGTGGGTAAAGTGCTTGGAGCAATGAATCCGCCCCCCTATGCCCTCCCCTCCACTACATCTACATACCCTTTGGTCCCCCCCCCCTCCCCATGCTCTGGCTTCTCGCGTGCGCCTCCCATGCCGCGTACTACACATGCATAATCATGCACATGTATGGGTGCCATGACAACGAATCACAATGCTGCGACAATGCGCATAATGTAAATGTGAAGTATATGTAGTATAGGAGTGTGTGCGGAGATACGACACATGCTGATGCGTGCCGCCGAAGGCGGAAACGCTGATCTTGCTGCTGGCTGCACTCCCATCGCCTGCAGTAGCGATGTTGTGTAGGCGTGTGGTGACACCCACCTGGCTGAACACGACAGCGGATGTGCCAACTACGTAACTGACCAGCTTATCAACGGACAGTAACAGAAGGCTGGATGATCCTCTTTGTGTAACAGTATTATCAAAAAGTTGAATTCTGAGCCCAGCTTGTCTTTGCAGCGCCAAAAGCACCCATCGACGCTGAGGCATTCTGGAGGACTTGACAGTAATTAATATTGGAATCGCAGCATAAACGTATGTCATAAGGATGTGCTGCGACGGCTGCCAGGCGATTGCGCCAGATGATGCGCCAGCATCATAGGAAGCTTGAGCTGAAATCAACCCATGTGGATATAGTGACATATATCGCTGCTTGACTGGTGCCTAGCCGCCAAACCGTCCCGCAATCAGCAGTGAGGAGGGGGGGGGGGGGGCCAAGCTGAGCAGTGAATACAGACTGTGTTGCGACACACCCGCTTGACCATGGCGCATCACGTGCCGATAATGGGCATCATCATGGGGCGTATGACTTATTAGTGCAATGTCAGCATATCAGCGAGGGTTCCGCGAAGTGATGCTGCTCGGGTAGCGATGCGTGCGCTGCGCGTGGTGTAACAAATGAGGCGACGTGCGCCTCGAAAGCACAACACTTGCCACACGGCAGCAGCTGATATCGCACATATACTCGTCGTAACCTCCAGGTTAACATCGTACACGTATTCGCAGAGGATGTATACAACATCGTAATTGTCAGACTACATACTCCCCCTCCCCCCCCCCCCCCCCCCCGCGCGAGATATCAATTCTCGCCTTCAGTAGTAATCGAAACGGGGACCTCTAGGTCCCCGGATCGAGAACTCGTGCTCCGAAACCACTGTAAGGATCGAGCAGGCGACATATCCGCCTCTATTAATGTACAACGTTTCCCACACGGCAGTGATATAGTATATCTACTCGTAGCAACCTCCCCGGCGAGGGCAAGGAGGCCTGCACGCGCCCCTACGAGCGCCTTGCCTCACATGGCGCCCGCATCATTGCGATCACGTACCACCGGCTGCCCCAGGGCGCGCATTCGGCGGACCTGCATGGCATGAGCCGGTACAACCCCCCCCCCCCCCCCCCGCCCCCCTTCTCCTCCCCTTTAGTTTAGGGTTTTAGGGTTTGTACTAGTCGCAGCGTATATACATATAATAAGTGTCAAAAAGGCCGCGTATGTATAGAGACAAGAACCCGGAGGAGTCGCCCTTAAAAAAACATTTAACTAATGACAACAGCCAGTAATATTATTGTCTCTGACGTGGTTGTCACCTGAAACCAATGAGATTATTAAGGAGTTATCGTAGTAAAGTGGGACGAATGTGATGAGTCAATTTGTCTTAATTACCTGCCAAAATTGATTTGACTTATTCATGAATTCTCTCCGCCCTCGTTTCTGCCGAGCATTTATGCGCATGCTTTGGACGAGCTTCAGAGCGGCGGCTGCGTAATTCTTTAATTGCGTCCGTGTCGGCCGGGTGAGTAAACAGTGCACGGTTGCGGCATGTCTTAGCGACTTCTGCTGCTGCCGCGCGTAAACCGGGCGCACTGGCGCGGTGGACATCCAGACGAACGATGCTGCTGCGCACCTCCCAAACTATATATACTTGTGGGTAGCCCAAGCGCATTTCTATCTATATGTTAACCTAACCGCATGTCAACCGTCGATGCCGCGAAAGGCCCGCGAATGCAATTGGGTTACACATACAGTCACTAGTTGCTAAGTAGCGGAGCTGTACCATATGCAAGAATATTGTGTCAATGCGGGCAATATCCGCCGCGTTGTAAGCTTGCGCCGGCAGCAAAAGCAAGAGACCTGATATGTTGCTGGTAGAGGAAGGTGGGACAGGGTACGCACTTGATCGCATTAGGACGTCAAGGGATGAAGTCAGCGGTGGTGTGTCAGCGCGAAAAGTTGCAGTTTTTAATAAGACCGAGCAGCAGGTGATTCCAATGACGTTGAGATACACCATGATGCTGACTCGCTGCCAGCCTATGCCGTGCCTCCGCCGGGCGCATGCGGCTGCTGCGGGCGTCGCGCGTATTTGTCATTATCATTGGGAGATGTGCCATATACCTACCGGGACAAGAAGACGATGCCTATTCCACTCGCAATATCGACAGGCATAAGCATAACAAGCACGCCAGACGCGAGTCCAGAAGCGGCACCCTGCTGCCAATGCAACAATGGCGCCTGTATTACCAGGAATCAATACGGCTCGTAATATGAGCGTGCCTCTACGTAGATAAGAGGGCGCCCGTGTCGAGCGATAGCAATCAGCGAGCTTTTGGTTTCGGAGCAGCTGGATACTTCTTGACCTAACTGCAAGAACAAATGTGTAGCATCATGCGCATTATTATGCATAGTGCCTCTACTGGCAGGGCGCCATGATATGGCATGCGATGTGTACCACTTGAAAATCGAGTTGTGTTGTATTAGGACACACCATTCACCCACCTAACTTGAAATGGTAATCCTTCCGCGTATTTTAGCAAACTTGGAGTTCGGCGGCAATGATACAAAGCGCCGCCGCCGGGGCGCAGGAAAGATGGCTATTTTGGAGCAACGACTACACTCGGCAGCTCCCGCTTGACTATACTGTCTAGTGTCTATTAAATTTCTATATAGAAACTTACAGTGGTGATTTCCTGGTCCGTTCTTGACGATGATGCAGCCCACGCGATAGAAATGCACCCCAATACGGGGGACTGGACACCTCCAATTAGCAGCAGGAAGGCGCGGTATTGCCGACAAGGGATGACAGCACGGCAGTGCCACAACAGTTGAGCAGTACGCCGATCGTGCCTACTCCGTGTTAATAAAGTATTTGTACAACAACATGTGAACATGTCGCAATCGCGGCCCAGCGGCACGCGCAATGCTATCTACTGATTGCCCCGGGCAACGTCGTTGGACAAACCTAAGTATGCTTACGGAGTGCGGCGGTCGCCGGTCCGCTCCAGTACATATGACTTCCTATAGATGCTGCGCTTGCCGTCGTTTCTACGGCGCCCCGCTATGCACATGGCTTGTTGCAGCCTCCCCCGGTGTCGCAGACGGGATCCGGCAGGTTGGTACCGTCCACCCAGAAGACGGTGCTGCCCCATATGTTGTAGAATCTGGTAAGAGTGGCGCGAGTGAGGGTCCACGTGGTATCAGTACCGTAGTGCACTTTTTGTCGGCGATATTGCCCACTTAGTAGGTGCGGAGTAGGAAGTCACTGCGGAAATGTCTACGTACAACGGACTCTTGGGCGCGGGGAGTAGGCTCACGCACGACTAGCAAAGACTACACTATACTCGGGAAATCGCCGCGCACCAATGCGGCATACGCGGTTCCATTGCCGGGAACTGGTTGGCGTGATGAGTCCGTTTTGCTCCATATCTCGATAGCGGTGTTGCCGGCTAGGAGTCAGTGTCCACATGTGTCATGGCAATATGAATTAGTGCTGAACTGCGTGTCGATAGAGCAAGTAATTTTCAGGATAGAGCGTGGTAGCACGGCGCGTGCGTGTTATTACCACGTTGTCGTCGGCGATGGACGCACCGACCGACTGCCGCTCGGGGGCAGACATTCATTGTATTTATAAGTTGTGTTTTGGAGCGGTTGTAATCGAGCATCAGCGCCCCGCGTAAAAGTGAAACCCCATGCGCCGTTCTTAGTTGATGCGCGGGCTAGTGGTCTTGTCGGGCGCCAGCTTGCTCACGCTATGCAATGCACGAGGTAGAGCGGTGTTGTCTGGGGTAGAACTTGCCGGGAGGAGCTCCATTCCAAGTTTTCACAAACTGATGCGGGCCAGCGGTACCGCGCGCGGCCTCATCGGTACAATACGCGGGGTCGTAGTGAGTGGGTTCCCAACGCTGGAGTAGAATATACAACCTCCGTCGCGCGTCTGCGGCCTTTGCGGTTCAACAAGCCGGCGCACGCGAGTAAAATTGAAATTGAAACTGAATTACAACATATAATCCGCTGCTTTCTGCCGCCCGGGCCGTGTCGTTCTAAGGGCATGTCATCTTTTAAAACCATAGTAGGGTCACAAGTGTGTATTACATCTCAGGCTACCGGCCATCCTCTTCCTTGTCCATCCCCGCCTCCTCCGTCGCAGCCTTGGGCTGCCCTTCATGTATGTTGTCTCTGACTTCAAGGCATCTCCGTCTTCCGGGCCCAGTTCATTTAAGAGCCCCATGCAGCCTCTGGGTGTGTGTGCAATAACTTCGACCCGTTGCTCGGGTAGGCATCTAGCCAGGGCGGGGCCGTGCTGCCATTCCCATTGGTGGGGTATGTCCCGCAGAGGAAGCGCATGCGGACTGAGGCAGCCGAGGCGTCCCGCCCTCCCTGCACCCCGTGGACACCAGTCCAAGGGTGTCCGCCACCAATTGAGGTGCCGTCTCAAGGCTGTCGCAGTGGTTGTTGAGATGGTGGGGTACGTGACGTGGCCCGAGGCCCAGTGGGAGGTAAGTTGCGATTGGTGTACCGTCGGGGCGCGCGAGTATATACAATAAGGCGGTGCTGGCATAATAGAGCTCGGCATGATATGATATAGATGAGTGCGGCTCCATGTAGACGAGGTGTCAAGAGGGTCGGGGTGCGGGAGCGTAGACGATTGATGCCCAATGAGAAATCGGCGGCGGGTGCCGCGCCGCACGGCGGCCACATTGTCCGGCGTCGAAGTTCTGATTTCGGAGCGGCTCCGAGAGCTCCCTATCAAAAACACATCACGCCACGGTTGGGATGACCTGCCCGGCCTCACCAAAAGCAGGCCCGCGCATAGCTAGTTAACACTCGTATGTGTCCGCGCAAACGGCGGGTATCAGCGACCATAGGCGATGTCGCTCGGCATCGGTGCGAGAGCTGTGGTTTTGGCTCGCACCGACGCCACTGTTTTCGCACATGTATCGCGACAGCCAATGGGGCTTGATGCGCGGGGTTGCCAGAAACATGTGCCCCTTCACTATGTTCGCGCTAGCGGGGTTGTTAGTAGATGCGTTGTCTCAGGCATGGCATGGTATATATGGAACGGGACGAGCTCGAGTCCATGTATTCGTGGCTATCGTGCGGCGTCATCGTTACGCGACGGTACGCGTTTCGGGGTGAGTCGTATCGCTATCTATTGAGTCAAGCATGTGCTTGTAAAAACAACACGCAACGACTGCGGCAGAAATGATATACGAATAACCCGCCGAGTGATTCGTACCGCGAGATGCCGCCCTGCGCCAGCCGGGAGTTGCTGTTTCTAGAATGGCGCCATGTATGTAGGATAACGAGGAGGGTGCACGGTTCACGTAGGCGGGAGATCGGGGAGTCCTGCTCGGGGCACCTTACTTGCGCGAATGGGTGATGTCCAGCCATCCAAGTACAAATTAGCCTACAAGAAGTCGCTGCCAAGATGATATATCATGCAGCATGGACTGCTGAGTGAGACTCGAATAAATTGGATATTTATTGGGACGACTACTACAAGCAATAGCGACTTAACTTATTACATGTCAGCTGCGGTTATTTGCGCGGCGGCGTCACCATCGGCGCGCGATAGGTTTGCGGTTTCGGAGCGGCTCCGCCACCGTGCTACTTCTGCTGAGGGAAAACGGCGCGCTCCAATTGCGGCCTACGAGATGTTGTCGGGCGGCGGGCGCTGGTTCGCGCTAATCAGCAAACCTACCGAAAAATCTTGGTTGCTGATGGGGAAGTGGCACCTGCTCTTCATGCCCATATACATATAATTAACAAAGACATGCCGCGTGACTTCTTTATTCGCGCGGACGGCTGCAATTATCGACTAGCAGGCGATACGCCGCAGCGGTGTTGGTGCGACAAGTCGTGGTTTCGGAGCGTCTTGTCGCTCGATCGCCCGAGGCACTTGGGCTTGCGTGATACAGCACTCGCCGAAAAAAATTCGCGCGCGGCTCAATGCGCGGGGTGTCCACGCGTGCAAGGCTAAGGTTGGGGGTATTAAGACATGAAGAAGCGATTGTGGTTTCGCGCACATTTAGACCGCGGACCGGTTGTGGGACCGGCGCGCACAGCATCTTTGGCGCGCGCAGTTGTGGTTTCGTCGCGAGTCGGTTCCCGCCATGGCACTGTAAACGAGTGTGAGCTAGCGCTAGCATCCTTAGTCGCAAATACGACGAGTGGAAAACAGCGTGCAGCAGTCGCGGCACCGCCCAGCCCCAGCCGGCCAGCTCGCACGCCGGATAAAGGCGGCGGTGCTGCTGAACTATGTCACCGTACGGGTCGGAGTAAGAAGCGGTCGAGTGTCTGGGAAGAAGGGCGGACACCGTAACACCGGAGTTTCTACTCGGTGTCCGTGCGCGAAGTCGTGATTCGGCAGGGACACTTTCAAGTTACTACCGCGCCCTTGCGGCAGGCGTGGGCGGTGCCACCGAGCGCCGACCTGAGCGAGCTAGCTGTAAATGCCGCGCAACTGCGTGACATGTCAGACAAATAGCTCGAGCACTGTGGTTAAATTTAGACAACGCGTCGGCGGCGCTGTGCGAAGTACTGTGACGAGGAGGTTGTATATAGCGGGTGTCGCAACCTCGCGGCGATGCCGATGCTATGTGATGCCGCCGGACGCCGCGTGGGTTGCGTGCTAAAAGCTGCCAGTGATTATGAGAGATGCTACCAGATGGGACAGTCTGCCCCTCGCAGTGGTCCCAGAAGCCGCTAGACGCAGTAAACGCAGCACGACAGTAAAGCCGCTCGGTGAGCAAAACGTCGTGGTCTCGGAGCGGACGTTGTGTGCAGGAACTCTACCGCTATTGCGGCCCGTGGCGTGAAGTAGTGGGGCGCCAGACGAGGTGATGGCAAGCTTGCTGATCTAGATCGGCATCGTGTATCGGTATGCCGAGGCCCAAGAACTCGGTACCATGAGTGTGGTTCCGCTTGGACAGCATGTCAGCGCGGTGCCAGCCGCAGAGAAGCGCGCAAGTATGCAATGGTTTCGGAGCTGGTTTCTTAGTAACTTCATCAATAGATTACTTATTGGCGCAAGAGGTCAAGTGCTGGGGCGGCTTGGGCCGATGTCCCGAGGCGAAGTTTACCTAACTTTTACTACTTATTTTACTTCACACGCTGAAGGTGGTGCGGCATGAGCGGTAGAGGTGGGCGCCGACCTAGTACGCCGTGTGTGTATACTAGAAGCACAAAAATGAGGGCTGCGCTGGGGCTGCTGCGGACAAACGCACCAGTCTGAGCCAATGCTCCACCTGCAGCGTTATGTATCGGCATAGAAATAAATGCTTAGCTGCAACAGTGACATGAGCCTCTCCGCCAACTATACCAAGACGAGTAGTTGAAAAGCTATATAAGAAGGGTATGTTGTTTATAATTACGGACCGCCTGCCATAGTCTTCTGTTCTGCTGGGGGATAGTCCATACTTCATGCTGTTGACTGGTACCGCTGCCTCATGGGCTGGCTGCGAATCTGCAAGCCGCTGAATCCAAAGCCTGCGCTATATGCTTGACCGGCGGCGGCCACGTTATGCCGGTATCTCGACCCGTTCCCAGTGGCACTAGACGACCCAGCTGCAGCAGCCGCCACCAACTTGTCCATCCTGCTTGAGGCAGGCAGCGCGCTTGGTGCCTGCAAGCAAGAGGGAGATGCGGGAGGGGTGAGTGTCAGGTTTCGCACTTTCTGCGCCGGGCGCATTGGGTAGGGGCAACACGTGGCGGGGCAGGCTGCACGTAAATATCCAAAGCACTTAGCAGACAGCAGTATACATTGAAGGGGTTGAGATGGAGCACGGGGAGGGAAGGGGGGGAGCTCACCGGGTTGGCCCGCCCACCAGTCAGCCCACCAAAGTCAAAGACTTTCATGGCCGCAGTTTTCGGTGCATTGGGCGCTGCAGGTGGGATGGCCTGATGGAGCAGCACCGTTTGATAGCGCGGCAGCGGGTCAGCAGTAGTCAGACAAGCCTTCGGATATATATTTTAGATAGACGGCGTAAGTCTTGAGACCTCAGTTCCATACAAAAGATTCAAGCATACGTGTATCCGGAGCAATGGCCTTTGCTGTCCCTCCATGTTCGCTGCCTCCGTGAAGAGTCCATCTCTCCCGCTCTCTCTCTCTCTCTCTCTCTCTCTCTCGCACAATATATCAATTTCGCTGTGTGTATGTGTGTGTATGTGTGTGCGTATGTGTGTGTGTTGTGTGTTCCCGTCACGTTTTGTTTTTTTAAAGGCGTTGGTTTGGGGGGGGGGGGGGGGGGGGGGGGGGAGGGAGGAGCACACCCCTAGGGCGCTTGCATGGGCGTGGCTGGCTGTTCTGCCTGACGGGACCTCTGTTGACCTCTGGCGCCTTGCGCTGCTCGGTGAAAATCCCTTCCACGAGTAGTCCTCGAGCGCGGCGTCGTTCTGCCACTGCTGTGTATCGTCCGCACCACTGCGCAGCAGCACCGGCGCAAACACTCCCCATAAGCGATGCCCCGTACCTCAGATGAGCCAAGCATGGACTGGCATGCAGTCCCCCCTCCCCCCTGAAACACACACACACACACACACACACACACACACAATTGGCGCCAAGGACGTCCTTACATTTGGCTACAATCCGGCCGCCTGCTGGCCGGCCAGGCATTGCGCATCTCCTGCATTGAAGGACTAGCAGGGCTGGTGGAGGGCCGGCCCGCCCCCGCAGCAGCCTGCATGCCTCGCATTGCATGGTGGAGGCTGGGCACCTGCGGAGGGCGGCTCTACCGGGTGAAGATAGGCCAGGTGAGCAAGGGCAACTCGCTCAGCAGAGGCTCGCGACATAAGTACATTGGCAATGCCATGCAATGCGCCCATGCAATCTAACTCGGTTTGATCACCCCGCGGACAGATGTAGGCTCATATCCTTCGACAGATCAAAACTCTCACAGCCTACAAGGGAAAGGAAAACTGCTGTAGAGCACCACTTAACAAGGTTACCATGCGGAAAACCCATCAGGGTCCTGTGAGGCTAGTCAGGAGAAGAAATAAGTCTGATAGCCACATCATGAATTGTGAAGTGAGATTCGACGAGTATGGATCGGAGAAAGGGGGGGGGGGGTATATTCTGAGGCGTACCGTCTGCTGGGATTGCGGCCTGTGTGCCGGTGTCTGTGCAAGGCTGTGTCGGCCTGTCGCTGATCCGGTGCCCCGATGACCCAGGTGAAGGTGCAGTCTGCGGCTGATGCCGTCGGCAGGCCGCCTGCCCATGTCCTCGCCCATCTGGGGGGAAGTCACCGGGCGGCGCATCTCGCCATACTGCCCAAAGCTGGCGGACGGCGAGGCGTTGGAGTTTGAACGCATGAGGTTTGGCGCAGGAGATGAGGGCATCCACCCGTTGTAGGTTGACTGGCGCATGCTTGAGGTTCCAGGCCGCTCCCGAAACTGACGCTGGTGCGGCTACAGGAGACAGCAGGGACAATAGCCAGGGAGGGTCAGACGGCCATCTGATTCGCCATCCCTCCTGTGAGATCTATTCTGACACTGAAGCTGGCAATTCACCTCTATATATAGACCAAGTGATGCTCACTGGGCTGATCAAGCCAACAGGCAATGCCCTCCAGGCTAAATGGTACATGCAACCCCATACCACCACCGTCTCATATCATGATAATTGGCAAGAGCAGAGGCAAGCCGCAGCGGCACATCGAAGGGCAGAAGGGTGACGGGCGCTTACCGTTGTCATTCTCGCACTGTGGTACTCCCTCTGGTCCGCTATCTTGGCTTTGGCCTTGCGCCGCCGCATTGGACGGCTTGGCGCCGATGGCTCCTCCATCTCAGTGCGCAACTCCTGCCAACGACCGGTCGGCCAATCAGCAAGCAGGTAGTGAGCGAGGGACAGCAGTTTGGCAGCGGTATGGAATGTTGACATGGCACGGCGCGACAGAGCAATTAGGCAAATTCTCTAGGCAAAACGCTCTGCCGCATCCCATGGGGAGAACTAACCTCCGGGAAGCTGGGCGGTGCAAAGCCCAGGCACTCGTCAAGCGAGCTGTAGTTGAAGTACCGGCTGCCGGGAGACTTGGTGGCCTTGCCCCATGGAATAGCTACGTCACGAGTGGGCGTTGCCTGTCCCACGTAGATGCCCGCAGCGTTTTTATGAGGTCCCACCCGCTGCGGCGGAGCCGTCAGCGACCGGCGCTGTCGTTGGCTGCCGCCGCTTGAGCTGCCAGAGGCCCGCCTGCCAGGCGAGATGGGGCGCGCTATAGGCGACAGTAGAAGCCCCTGCTGGAACAGGTAGTCGCGCACGCGCTGCGACTCCATCAGCCGCAGCACTGCCCCCCAGTGCTGGTTGCTCCCACCCTGCTGCGCGTCGCCCTGGCGCAGCATTGCCATTTCGATGCGGGACACCGTCATGGGCGCGCGGTTGGTTTCTACTAGAGTGACCTGCTGGGACTGCGTGCGGCGAAGGACGTCGAAGAGGGTCGCGGCTGACATGTCAGCGCCGTCCGGGTGGACCGGCCTGCTGGCGCGTGAGTGGGGCCGCGAGCCGGACATCGCCGGGACTTGGCTCACTCCGCGCCGGGCAGCCTGGCCGCAAGATAGCCGCAGGAGTCAGCCCTCCAGCTACCGTAAATCCGGACTGCAGAGGCACCGCCGACACAGTGCTCTGTCCACCATCCAAAAAACCATCTGCATTTGCATCAGCTACTGGCCATTACTTTGAAAGCTGCGTAGAGGATACAGCAGATGGCTTGCGCACGGTGGAAATTGAGCTATAGCCGTGATACCCTGAGATCGGCCAATCTCACGGCTCGAAAGCATAGCCCCTGCCTCCCTGTTCCACCATCCTTGCTAGCGCTTCCGAGGGCATGTGGATACTTCTGGGGTGTGTGCTCTCTGGCATGGGTGAATCGGCAGCAGTCATTGGCACCCCCACCTGGAAGTCAGGGTCGTCCTCCAGGCTCCGCGACAGCTTAACGCGTTCTAGCAGCCCCTCCACGGAGCCATCCGAGGTGTGTAACGGCGCCCGGGCATTATGCAGAATTTCCTCTAGATCACCCTGAATGCCGGAGGATGCAGCGGCACAGGAGCGGCTGCAGCTGGTGTGCTGCCATGGTGTGTGGGAGGTGTTCGCATCACGACGCACGCGCCACCGCGGCGCTTCGGTCTCCACGCCCGGCCTGGCATCCGAGGGGCGGACTGTGGTTGCCCTGGGTGACACTTTGGCAGGTCGGCCCTGGAGGCACAGAGGCCCGCGGCGGTTGCAATATCGCCGCCACTCGCGCTGGATAGTGCTTGCAGCCTCACGCACTGTGTGCGCTGCGCGGAGCATGGAGTGCAGCCCCGCCTCCTCCCAGGCCGCGTCCGCCACCTGCACCGCCAGCACTGTTAGCCGTCCGCCGCAGCCCTATCCGTGGGCACCTGATCGGCATGGTGGCTCAGAGCGGCGGCAACATCACAGGGTGTCTGCAGGCGGGATCCTCGCCTGTTCCAGAACCTCCAAACTCGTCTCGTCCGGCAAATCGCCGTCATTCCAGGCGCCAACTGTCCAGGTTCCCTTCCTGCGGTCGTTGATGCGGACAGTAGCTCTGAACGAATGAGCGAACCAAAAAGAAAGTGCCTCATTGCTCCGGCGACCCGTGCTGCCGTGCTCGCCGGGCCCCGACTGGACCTTCCAAGCCCTAATAACGGCTTGACCGTATGCAGGGAAGCAAAGCGCGTTACTATCCGGATATGGGCGAGCCCTGGCGCCAGATAGGAAGGGGGGAGGGCTGCACGACGGCACTCACCGGCCGCCCCCGGTAGTTTTCCCAGCTTCGGGCATGTCGCCTCCCGTACCGGGTCGGCCTGGCATGCCGCCAGCAGCAGTGTGTAGCGGCAACCCTCCGGTATCCAATTACCGAGAAGACCCTGTGCCGCCCCTATGGCAAGCAGAGAACCGGCTAGTGGTATTCTCTCCACCAAACCCCTATGTCTCAGGTGGTAGACCCTGTTGACGGGAGCCTCACTTGCGCGAGAAGAGTAGGCGGGCGGCGCGGGTCCAAAGCAGAAACGCGATGAGCAGTCGATATCGTCCGCCACAGGGCGGTCCTACGGTCCCCTAGGCCTAGCGCGCTGCGCGCGCGTAGTGTTCTTCATAATGCACTTATTTTTACATCTGGATCCAACAATAATGCAGGACTGCTACATGTAAGGGCTAGGATACCCAGGACGAGGGTATTGGGGACCAGGATAGAGGGTCCATGATATATAAGTCGTTTACATACGAGTGGATGCTACCTTGAGCACACTCCTGTCGTTCCTATCCTGCCAAGCCGTTGGTACACCCATGCGGCCATGCCATCACCACACATGGGCCCTGCTCGAAGGCTGCATGTCGCACTGGGCGGAGTCCCGGCTCTGTAATAGCCCCCAGTCGGGGATGCATGGCCTTGCGGAGGCGGTGGATGCCACGGTCCTCGCGGGGGTCGATCGGGTGCTGGGGGTCTCTCTTGATCGTTCTCTCATCCACGTAAGGCAGCTTCACCAATCCAATGGCGTTCTTTTGCGATCATTTTGTTCGAGATCTGGGCATCCATGTACGCCAGGTGGTGGACAACTTGTTCTAGCAGGCATAGCCTCTCAACAACATTGTACCCATGGATGAATTCAAGGACCTGGTGCCAAAGACAGAGCTCTCCTCCGGGCGGCCAACGACGTGACACGCAGGAGCTATGATTACCGGAGCTTGAAGCCCACACTGTCGGAGTTCAAGACCATGCAGCACGGGGTCGAGTACACTAGGTGCCCCAGCGCCCGCCGCCAGGCAGCGGCCCACGAGGAGCGGAGGATCGAGTACACGTGCATGGTCTTTGGCTCTGTGGGTGAGGTGCGCAATGGGGTGCGTCGCACAGTGCGGGCTGTCGCCAGCTTGGCCGCGGATCGGGGCGCCCTCTCGTTCCAGGTCACTCGGTGCATTACCCGACCTCATCAGAAGACCTTGCTGGATATTTCATCGGGGTGCTGAGCGTGGTGGCGGCTCGAGAGCGTGCACGCTGCCTTATCAGGCGGCGTAGATTTGTCCGTCATCCCGTCTCCAAAGCTGCTCAGCATGGCCATGAATCACCCTCGCACTCATGTACTCACGTGGGCCGGACTCTCAACCGGGCGTGCATCATTCATCCGTCCCGTCTCGAGCAGGTTGCAGGCCGCTTATAGGCGGACGTGTGTTGGTCTCCTATTACTGCTGTTCGCGGTGGATAGGTTACTGGCGCTCTTGTAATTCATATGAGTACATGTATCAGCGAGCAGCACGGCGCGGCGGCTGGTCGTCCATCTATCAGGTCGCTACTACTCAATGTATACCACTCCACATAATTAGCCTTGACATACCCATCATACGACGTGACATTATTTACTACGGTCGAGCGAGCTTGTACACACTACTACTTTCAAATTTCTTACAACTGTATTCCCGCGTAGTCTTTGATGCTAAACATGCCAGGTGTCTTACGGCCCGGCGGCATAATCCCGCACAGGGTCAACCATGTGAGTACACACGACTACTACTACGTTACCAGGGATGGACCAGCCTTTTATTCAGAGCAATCCCTTCACACGCTTGCTGGACCCAATCGTGTCACGCAGCAGCCGTCGCCACCAGCCTTTTTCAAGTAAGCACTGCGCATGGCGCTGGCGCGCAGCAACTAAAACTCTATTCTGCGCAAGCATCCAGCACTGCCAGCATCCAGATATATCCATGAGTTGTCATGGGCCATACTCGTCGCGGTTAGTACTTGTACTGATGCACCATACACTACCATGTGACCATTGCTGGTGTGAGCACTTGACCCCTTGAGATTATGTAGGGCTGTATATCCATATGCCCCAGAGGGGCCAGCCTAGGCTTCTCAGGAGCCGCCGCTTCCAGGCGTCAACGGGGCAAGATACGGGGCCCGCACCCGACCAGTCTACTCCAATTTTCCGCGGCCCGGTGCCGGCACCAATGCAGGCACCAGCGACCACTCCAGTGCGCCGCCCCTACTTGCGACCGGCCTCCGCCGGGTACCGCGCGACATCTGCCAGCGGGAAAACCCTCTCTACCCGCTACCAATGAGCAAGACCGAGACCGCAACCGCGACCGAACCGGTCGTCCCTGCCCCACCGGGTAGGGCCGGCCAGAACGCTAACCCGATCAGTAACCAAGCCAGACGGCCGTAGCCGCCGCGCCCCCAATGGCCGCCTCGACAGCAGCCCACGACCCGACACCGAGCCCAGCCAGCTCCTGCCCCCCCTCCCCCCCCCCCCCTGAAGCCCCTCCCGCCCGGCCACGGCACGCTACCCTGCCCCCGCCGTCCTGCCGGCAACCCTGGGCGGCGTCTAACACCACCAGACAGTCACCATACCCCGCTACAGCGCCCTCATCGGGCACCCGGCCGCGATCCGCCGCGCCGTTCTTCCGGCGGCCGACCGCAGACCACTACGCTCCGCGACCTGGCTTCCCGGCTCGAGGGGGCCACAGCAGTCCGAGCGCGGCCACCTCCCACACACGACGCACATCAAGCCGGCTTCAACACCACTGCCGGCCTCCAGACCCCTCCCGCACAGCAGATCAGCGGGACAAGCCCTCCTCCCTTTCCGGCCGAGGCACATCACGAGCTGGGTTCATCCAGCACAACAGAGGCCCCGACCGCCCCCGAGCCCAGCCTCATCAGAGTTGTGGCGGGACGCCTCTGCTGCCCCAGCCAGAGCGTTGCGGCTCTGCTGGTGGGGAAGTGGTGGAAGGGGAGGGGGCGTCCTAGTTGCAACCGCCGGGATAGCGGGCGGCAGCTATCGTTAGCAGGGAGCCTGGCTGGGTTTGTATGGGGCCCTTAAAAGCACGAGGAATGCCCGGCCAGAGAGGATTAGGGTACGGTTAGGGATGGGAGGGGTTTAGAAAAAATCGAAAAGGAAAATGCAAAGGAGACGAGATATGCCCGCTAGCTACTAAGGGAAATGGCCTTCAGAGGGCTGCACGCTGCGCAGTATTAAAATGGTGGATCTTATGCGGGTTATCCGGGCCATAAGACAGCTGGCCCGTGTAGCATCGGACTAAGCGAGACTAAAGTTGTAAGACACTTCAAATTTCAAATAATTTATAGGTGTAGATGCACCTCAGGAAGCTCTGAATGAAGGAACAATCACAGATGCATGGAGGTATTTCGTCTAATCTTTATAACTGAAACGCACTCGTTATAGCTTCTGTGACTTGCTTGGTCCAATACATGCGAGCATCGTTAATAATTAAGGCGGGCCTCTGCTCCATGGCATGATCTGCACTGTTCAATTTCAATACAAATTTTGATCCGACCAGCTCCGTCAGCTTGGCGGGCCATGGTTAATTGGCAATGGCCTTGGCGGCATACCTGGCTGCCATACCTGGCTTCCAGGAGCCCGCCCTCACCACCCTGCTGCCAACTCAGGGGAGAGCATGTTTTTGTATTGAGGCAGCCTTCGCACACCGCCGGACTGAGGGCGGCCCTCATGCCTGCGGGTTGTTGCATCGCAAGCACATCGCAGGCAACCGGAATCAAGTCAAGGGAGGCGATTGTGCTAAAATTCAACATTTATGGTGGTGGCGGTCTGCTGCTATTGTGTGTGGTGTGGTGCGTGCGCGCGCATGTGTGTGTGTGTGTGTGTGTGTGTGTGTGTGTGTGTTGTGGGGTGAAAGGGGGGGTGTCATACCTGGGATCGGAACTCATGCCAAGCAGAGGGTTGAAAGTGGACTTATTGGATGATGGATGCTGGCGTTTGCCTTTATGCCATTGCTCCTCCTCCGCTGTAGCGTCGCTTTCTGTAAGAACAGAGCAGCCAGGATACATGCGGCGTCCGCGGTTGCCCTCTTCTGGCTCTGGCGGCGTGCCATTTGCAGCCGCCACGTCTGCCAGCAGGCTGTGGCGATATGCATCGACGCCTGGGACGCGCTTGTGGGAGGTGTGCGTCGCGGCTGCGCACATCATGCAGCAAGGGCGCACCGTCAGCTACCGTATATCCTCGTGCAAGCGCCACACAAAACTAGTAAGAACGGCAATGATGGTGAAGCGTTGCGGCGCTACCATGTATGGAGCCATCCACATCGGAGTACTTCTCCGCCAAGGGAGGCATGATCCAGCGGTTGGTGACGGGGTCCCAGCAGCCCTTGTCCGCCGGAAAAGCGGTGGGTCGCTTATGATCTATACCCAGCTCGCCGTCGTCCCACGATTGTTTCTTCAGCTGATGTGGAAACTTCATGGCATAGAGGCACACGGAGAGACAACATGTCATTTCCTTCACCCGGATGGCTATAAATGGATGGGCGTGTCTGTATCAACAAGGAGAGCTTGTTTCACATACGAAGTACGGCCTTGTACCGCGCAGCCTTCCAACCCTTCCCCGGTTCCTCCCTTTTCTTTGGCTCAGCCACCCTCGTAAACTGAAGAGAGTAGGCTACGGACGCACATTGTGGTGGTAGCGTTCGCCTGCATGAGCGCGGTAAATGGTGGCATGCCGGTCGTAATCTGTCGCCTCGCGCGCTTCCTGCCGCACCGCCGACTCCTCGTTGCGTGCCGAAGGCGGCGATAGCAGTGGGCGACTCAAGATGCTGATGCGCGGCTCTTTCGCGCCGCTGCAACTGCCCGTATACCTGTTCTCGGCACACTGTTCCGCGGGCACATACCGCCGCGGCGCCGCCAGTTGTGCGAGACGCTCGGTGGAGTAGCCACCCTGCTGCATGTCGGCTGTCTGGCTGGGGCAGGGTGGCTGGCTGCCGGACCCGGGTTGATGCCCCAAATATCCCCTCACGGCAGGCAGGTTCTGCAACGCCACGGGGTGTGAGCACGTCGGGGCCCGTTGTCGCCGGGAGGCGGGATTTGAGCACAGTTACTACGGAGAAAACGGCATGAGAGCACTGAAGCCTGTCACCTATGCAAGCCCGTGTGTGCCGAGCGAGTTTAGTGGGTTTGAACCAACCTCTGCATAGTGTACCACGCCGGCACCCGAGCACAAATCCTTACCTCGCTTCCTGCAGGGACGGGCACCGGTAGCGATGTGGATATATGACGGCCCGCATCAGGGGGCGCAGCTGTGCTATAAGTTTCGCAACTGTCCGAAATAATAACCGCCGATGAACCGACAATGCAATATCCCCTAGAGGGTATATGGAGGTACCTGGGGGATATGCCATACCTGGGTATGTGGATATATGGGATATGATACAGTACAGGTAGGATGGTAGGATGGCATGCCGCCTCGCTTGGCCCCTCATCATCACGTGTCGGCCTGGCAAGAAGTTAAACCACGAGTGCGAATTTTTGAAACCAGTGAAACCACGATTGGTCCTGTGGTGTGGGCATCTGCCGCATGCCTGAAGCACCGCGGGTATAGCATCGGTATAGCAGCTTGGCCAGGGTGTACTCAGCGGCACACATACTGACACATATCCGGCAGCGCCAAACTCGCAGGATCACAGTGACCAACCAGCTCAGGCTTCTCTGGCGTTTGGGGTATGCGCTAGTGAGGGCTGCGAGCTGCCGCCACTCCTTCCCTCCTCCTGCTAGGCAGCTACTGGCGCGTCCACCGCAGCACCAGCAAGAGAGAGCGGGGCACCGTGACCGACGCGCTCCGCCTGGCTTGCCGGCGCCGCGGTGATGGCGCCGCATGCCGCCGGGGTATCGCTGGCGCCGGCAGGCGGGCGGTCATTCTTTCCAGTGCTGCCCCGGCGACCGGCGCCGCTGCAAAGACCACAGCTGCTGCAGCGGGGCAAGGGCGTTGCCTCCGGTAGCAGTGTGGCAGCACCTCCCTTGCGGCGTTGGCGGGTGGTCGCAGGTGGCGTGTACCGATGGTCGTCCCCAGCTGCGGGCTCGCCAATGGACTCGCACGACGAGAGCGAGAAGGAGATGTCGCCATCAGGGCTGGACGCTGCCAAGGCCGCCAATTTGCAGGACACAAAGGTAAGGAAATTGCCCGCTTGGCAGGGAGCGCGTCGCGCTGGCCAGGGAACGTGTGGCCGCGTTCAAGTGGCAGGTGGAGTGGGAAGCGCATGGCGTCCGCGAGCTGCGCCCACCTCCTCCCTAACTGCAGCCCTCCTGTTCCCAGCGGCTGGTGGAGGTCTCCATGCTGGCGTCCATGACGGGCCTGGCGTACTTCATGGGAAGTGTCGTTAAGCTGGAAGGCTACCTGGGGTACTTCTTGCCCCTGCCAATTGTTGTGTCCGCCCTGCGCTGGGGCCCTGCCACAGGCTGGCGTACTGTCGTGGCAACCTGCTGCCTTATAGCCGGTATGGCGCCTGCCCACTTTCCTCCCGCGCCCACATGCTTTCTGGCTGAATAGGCAGACGAGTGGCTCATATTGTTAATGGCGGTGTCTGCCACTCCTCCATCTGTCCGCAGTTCTGCTAGGACCTGTGCGCATGCTCACATATTTCCTCATGCATGGGCTGCTGGCGGCTACGCTCGGCACCCTGTGGGTGAAGCGGACTCCCTTCCTTGTCAACGTCTTCACCGGCGCAGTGGTCCGCACAGCTGGTGAGCACTAGACTTTTGGACGAGACGGGCCTGCATCCTGCCATCACAGTCTGGAGCCACACTGCGTGGGCTTTTTCTCTCGCGTGGCTATACACCAAAATGTGCTGCTACGTGTGTGCAGGGCTGCTGGGCAACTTTTGCATCTCCTCATGGATGATCAACGAGAACCTGTTCACGCTCATCCTGAACAACATTTACTCCTTCCTGGACCAGATCATTGCACAGGCGGGCTCCAACATCACACCGTCCTTTGCGGTGGTTGTCACAATGCTGGGCTCCCTGATGGCCCTTAATGGTAGGAGCCTTAACCCCCACCCTGAAGCCCTTTCTGCCGATTGGGGCAGGGACCATGAAAAGTGAATCCATTTCCACATGTGCCCCCTGGCAACGCCTGCTCTGGCTGACCCAGTGCTTGTCTGGCATGTTGGCGCCAGGCATAGTGTACGTCTTCCTCATGAATGTTCTGTACTCCATCCTGCTGAGGAATCTGGTGCGTCCGCCCCCGGCGCCCTTGCTGTTCCTGTACCTCAAATCGCCCGGCCCATCGCCATCCTGACAGTCGGCTTCTGACTGTGTGATCCAACAGGGCTATGACACTGTGCAGCTGCCTGCGAAAGTGCAAAACATGCTGTACCGACCGTCCACTCAGCCCGCACCATAGGGTCATGGCGGCGCGGCTCATAGTGAAGGGTAAAAGGTTTGCGTCTTGGGAAGAGCGGTCAAGACTCAGGGAGAGATAGGGGCGACATCTGGACCTTGCTGGGGGCAAATTCAAATACTCCCCTTCCACCCCAGAGATACCCCTCGGGCCGCCATACCCATTCCCGGGGCACTCCTAGGGCAGTCCAAATCAGCAACGCATACACCGCTCGCCAGAACCTCAGACTAGCGAATCATCTTGAGTTTTTGCTCCAGCAGATCAGCCATCTCAGCGCAGAGGTCCGCCTCGGCTCTGCGGCCAGTGACCGGGAAGCCTCAGCAAGAATGGAAGGTCAGTAGGGGATCACAGGAAGGACGAGCGGAAGAAGGAGGGGGGGGGAGGTGAAACAGCATGCGCAACAAGCAAAGCAGTGGGTGCCTACTTGAAGTCTAGGACGCCGTGCTTCTTGACGTACTCCGCAACATTCCTGCTGTGTCGGATGGACTGCTTGAAGACATTGGTGTCGAGATTAGCCATGCCAGCGCTCCTGCCGAAACAGGAAAGCTGTTTGTGAGAGACTGTCAAGGGGGACGGGTTGGCGGCTAGAACAGCAGCAGGCTGGGTGCCGGCGTACCCCAATGTGGGCTGCAGCTTATTGTACAGGCTGCCAAGGGCAAATTGAGCGTTGAGCCAGTGCCGTTCCGAGTCAGGCTCGATCCTGGAAGAGGCAGGTTGGCAGCAGCATGGGCACACCTCAGCCTGCCCCGAATGCATGTGGGTGTCTGTGGCTGCGGTGGCAGGTGGAAGTAAGCGCAGGGGCACACCGCTTGCCAGAGCTGAGCTCCTCCTCATATGTCTCTAGGAACTTCTCCAGGTAGCCAATGGCCTTGAGGGCAGCCTGTGCCACCTTGCCTGGCTCTCTGCCGTCGGCCGCTTTTATCTCGGAGATGTCCCGATACACATTGCCACACTCCAGCTGTGCGGAGCGGTACAGCCCCTGCGCCAGCAGCATGTGCCTGCTTAGTGTGCGCCTGCAGTAGGCGCCTCCTGGCAAGCGCAACCCCATACAACCGCCCAGCAACAAGCACCCCACACTTTTGCAGCAGCATTCCATGATCTGCAAGCGCATGCAGACCACAGCATGTAGACCCCACATGAGGGCGGCGCTCACCAGGTATAGCTTGGAATTGATATCGTCCGCAAGCTTTTCCAGCGCCTTGATGCGGTGCTTGTGCATGATACAGCGCCGGTGCGTGTCAGGCTCAAATGCCACGAGACTCCTGGATTGCCAGGCAGTAAAGTGTACAGTAAGGGAGCATGTAGCCACATCTACGGACACACAGCTACCCATGTATTCTGGCGCTGGCCTTGCCTGTACAGGTTGCTGATATCCATCAGTATCTCGAAGTGCTCCGTGAACCAGGCCTCCGCGGTGTAGCACTTCATTGCCTCATTGAAGTGGCGGATGCTGTCGTTGAACGCTTCCCGCGCCGCCTCAAACGTGGCCAGCTCCGCCACCTGCTCTGGCTTGCTGACGCTGATCCCCAGTTTGTCGAACCTGGCCAGCCAGCAAGGTCGGCCCGTCAACTGCATTCTGATCCAGCAGGTTCGGTCTAGCGATCAGCGCTGCACGTAGATAATCACCCCCCCCCCCCCCCCCTTCCCCCCCAATCTGCAAGGGGGGGTGGTTATAAGAATGCAGTGCCAGGCCACTGCGCACCTGAGATGCTCAGGGATGCACAGCAGTGCCTGCCTCTCGTCTTCTGACAGCAGCTCGCGCCCTGCCCCGCGCGCCGCCGCAGAGTCTGCAAGCCGTACCATGAGCATCTTTCCCCAGCCCAGGTGCACGTTGGCCTCCACCTCCTCCGCCACTGACGCGCCTGCTGATTTCTCGTGCTTCAGGAGTGCCATCGCCGCGCTGAGCATGTAGTGGCAGCAGCGCACGCAGCCCTCGCCCAGGTAGAAGCCTGCCAGCTGCGTGCAATTCTGCAGCCAGTCATCCTTGTCGTACCCACCTTGCAGACACATCAAATACCCCATCAGTTTCATGGGCCAATGGGCCGAGGAGGCCTGGCCAAGGGGGGGGGGGTTTGGAGGCAACACAGGGCTGGCATGAGACCAGGGCACCAGAGAGAGAGGTGGGTGGGGGGGGGGGGTGGGGGGGGGGGGGGGGGGGGCATATTGTTACCGGATGTCAATTGCCGGCATAGAGTGATTCCACAGAATTCCGCAGACTTGGGCTTGTCGCCCTGGTGGCCGTACACCTGCCACAGAGGCCTGAAGCTTCAGGATTCCATGCAAGTGCGTTGCCCAGGAGAGGGTGGTGGTGGTGGTGTGCATTCGTCCTTCTTCTGGGATTTGGTTTTTAGGCGGGAAGGGGGAGCTGGCGGTACCTGGGCTAGGTAGAAGAAGGTGAGGGTGTGCTGCCTCTGCAAGGCATCCTCGCCGTGTGCCTGGCCGAGGTAGTCAGGCACCACTGGTTGCCCAGCACTCTCGCCGCCAGCCTCTGCCAACAGTTTCTGTGCCACCTCCAGATGCCCCTGAGCCTGGTCGTAGCTATCCCGGTTGCAGGCGAGAGCGCCGAGTGCGTTAAGCGCCTCCAGGCGCAGCGCCAGGTATGCAGCCGTCAGAGATGCTGGCAGGCTGGCGAACAGCTGCAGCCCAGAGAGTACTGCGCCCTCACCATCGGGCAAGAGGTCCGTTTCCAGCAGCGCCAGCCCCCGGCGGCAGTCCAGCACCGCCAGTGCGGCGGTGCGACCCTGCTGTTGCTCCTCGCCAGCGACGGCAGAGCAGCTCTCAAGGGCCAGTCGACCACCCGCCAGCGCCTCCGCGGCAGCGTATTGCCATTTGTAAGGCTCCGCGTCGTCTACCTCGCGCGCCAGGTGAGTGCCTGCCTCGCTGCAGGCTTCTCGATAGCGTGCTAGCCAGGGGAATTTCTCGGCCACCTGCGCCATGGCGGTGCTTTGTGCCCCCTCGCGGACTGAGCGCCTCACCGTCGCCTCGCAGGCTTGCCGGTAGCTGCCCTCGCGTTGATGCGACGGGAGCGATGTCTGATCGGTCTAACCCTTCGACACTTCCTCGGCAATTCACCCCTGTCCACTTCTTCCCCCTGGCTATTTGTCTCTTGCGTTCTTTGCAACCGGGCTCCGGTGGAGTGCGAACGACGAACGACGGAGCATAACAGCACGTTTATGTCAACGTCTGCTGCTGGGTTCGGATCGATTCGCTGCCCAGGGCGGTCCACGGCGCAACCAAGGTACAGGGATTTCATATCATCGGCGACTACGACAGCTGTACGAGATATACGGGGATTCAGTACCCGTACGTTTTCGCCCGGCTCAGCATCCGCCTGTGTCGCAGCAACTGACTCGCGCACTTCTCCTGCGCCCCTCAACCACCATCACCATCCCGATCCACTGAACACCACTGCCTGCCCGACACGCCGCAGCAATGTACCCGGTCGACCACTGTACAATTAGTAAGTACACCCCTCGCCCGTGTTTTATTGCTTCTCGGGTTGTCACCACTCCCTTATGGCTACGGCCGTTGCGAGGCCGTCTGTCGGCGCGCCTGCTTTTTTCGTCTAGTTTCACCCACTTGTCGATGCACCCATCGTCACACGGTGTAGTGGGGCACGCATCTTAACGCCTCTTATTAGCCCACCTCCACTCCCCCGCGGTCTCTCGCACGCGGTGCAGCGGGGCACGATGCACGGCTCACCGTTTAATGGTCCGTCACTCCTAGCACGAGACAGCAAGTACCCAAACCTAGGGCACTATGTGGCCGATTTCCACCGTTTACCCCGTGGATGTATCGCTAGCTTGTTCTTGGCAGCAACCCTCAGCCCAAGATCGCGGTAGATTTCTCGCTCGGTTTCCGAGAACATCGCTGAACAATCGTGTCGGCAGCTGATGCGGTTGTCCTTAGCATGTCGCAGTTGTCGGCTTCTCCCAGCTACCGAACCCAAACCCAAGCACTCAACTAGCACCCACCCGCCGCCAGCACCCAGCGTTACCCACCATATCCACGGTGCCTCGTTTCGCCCAGTATGGCCAGCCGCCACCCCCATCACGCAGCGTACTACCGCGTCCCTGCGGAGTTTAGGTGTTATCTCACCGAACATTTGATCTCGAGGGGGTGCATCCATCTCGAGCCGGGGTGGGTCCCAACCCGCGCATGACCGACACCAACCCGTATGCCTATATCGACATTAAACATACATGGCCGGGCAATAACCTCACCGTCCGTTGGGGTAGAGGGTCTCCATGGCTGGAAATTCTTCCTCATAGACGCGCCGGAAGATACCCAAGTTTCTGATTTAGAGTTCTTTATTGAAGTCGACCGGTGGCTATGGCTCGCCGCGGCGCGGACTCAGCTGTATCGCGCCCTGGAGGTGTGCATCGAGAAGGACCCACAAGGGAACCCAAAGTTACGGGAAGCCTTCTTTGACCGGTTCAATCAAGTTGTTCACGGCAATGGCGCCCGCGGGTACGCCATGCTGTCCCGCTACTCAGGCTCCGCATCAAGTATTGACACAAGATCAAAACTTGGTGCACCAGGAAGATCATGAATCGCACCACGAATCAATATTTAGGCCAGGAGTTTACTAGTGCACCGATATTCAGGTGATGGTATTTACTAGTGCACCGATATTTAGGTGGTGGGATTTACTGATGCACCGATATTTAGGTATTGTCGCAGGAAAAAGAGAAATGGGATGGTGATGGGAAACTGTCGGCGCCGCACAGCATACTGGGATTTACTGGTGCATTGGTATTTAGGTGGTGGAATTTACTACTGGTGCACCGATGTTTAACCCTCGATTTAATCGATGCACGATGGACGATGGTGCGACCTCCGATGATCAACCCACGACCATGGTTGTCCAACGCCACCTCAGCTGTGCGATTCGCTTGCGTGACTTCGTGGCCCTTGATCTCAGCTTCCAACGTACTAGTGCCGCGGCCTCGCGACTTGATACTAACCCTGCGCCTGTACAACGCGTGCGGGCCGGGCTCCCTATCGCTTTATTACCAGTCAGATCACGAGTCAGCCCGCAAGATTCCCCATGCTGCTTATTCGGCCGCCGCTGCGCGGGTACTGGGCCTTTGCCCGCGCGGAGGTTCCGCGCTTGTCACTTGCCCTGGCCCCACGTGCGGTATTGATCCCTTATGGCTTCGCTCTACGGATGGCTCGAACCAAAGCGCTACGGATTTCATCGTGGATCATCTATCCATATGCCCCGTAGCGAACTACAAGCACCGCATGCATACCGCTTTGAAGAATTTGTGGGCATCTGTGACAATTGCTGCGGGGGCGGTGCTTGACCGGGACCGCTCGGGAGCCGGCGACTTGACCCTTGAGACGAGTGGGCTGCGCCCAGCGGACCGCTCGCGGCCGTCGGACTTGACGCTGGCGGGGTGGGGGGGGGGCGATTACATGTTAATCTTCGCGTGCGTGTCCTCCACGACCCCCACTTGGAGCAATGAACGACCCCCGCTGATGCACCCCGGGAATCGCGGCGACCGAGGCGGAGCATGGTAAGTTGACGGCGAACCGGGCGTCTTCCGCCCCAGTGCATGGTGTTCACCGGTACTACCCTTTTGTGGTTGAGGACCGCGGCCGTCTTGGGAAGTCCGCTTTGACGGTGGTCTACATCTTCGCGGTGCTGTTGGCTGTGCGCAACTTCCCTGGCGGTCCTTCCGCCCCGACCTCATGCTTCCTTCGTGGTCAATCCATTCAGGCACTTCGGAACTTTGTCGCCAGCCAACCTGCTGAGTTCCGCCGTCACCTGTCGCGCACACGGCGGGGGCTGTTGCAGCGGGTCTCGGCTTGCGTGCATGGTACCCTGGGCGGCATTCCCTCTGCCGGTGTGTAGATGGCCAAGTCTGATGCGTGGGCTCGTGCCCATTATGCGTCTTCTCATGTTACTGCTTCCACCTCGCAGTTGTTGTATGTAGAGGACCTTTCAGATTGTCCTTTTTTTTGGTGATTTCCTGATATCGCCTTGCTGCTAGCTCACGTATTTAATGATTTAATCGATGCACCAATATTTAGCCGCGTAGTTGAATCAACGACTGGTGCACCAATAATCAACCGAGAGTCAACCACCGTGGGATAAATGTAGCATCGACGGTTTAGGTAGTGACGATGAGTCAATGCAATGATCTCACGGTCGCCATTGAACAAATGTGGGATCTTGGCTCCCCAATTTAATCGGCGTCGGTACAATAGCCGGTTTAAGGATCGGACGGTCTGGATATAACAATGACGGGATCATGGCGTCATGATCCCATGGCAAGAGGACAGTGGGTGGGCGACAGCGCGGGGGGGTGGCGGCAGGAACCCAGGGTGTAAGTACTCGTGGCAGTACTTAATGAAACATGGGTCTACTAGTAGCGCTTGGCGAATTCAGTTGGTTGCAGAATGTAATCTCTTCCAATATGCTGGTTGCATTGGATATTTATTGTATCGCGGTCCGACTCGGCACCGCGGACAGACAGCTAGTATCCCGATGATTAAGGAGTTGTAGCGCGTACTGTATGTTACAAGGAATATTACTGGCGTCTGGTTGTGGCCGTACCAGTAAATAATACGCGTGCTGAAATATCAGTACAACAGTACAGGTACAGATACTTGACGGTAATCTAGGCGTCACAGGTTTGTGGTGGAAATAGGGTAGTCGCTAGGCGTAACCCTAACATTCCCACCCCTCCAATAAATGATAAATGACGAACTGGAAAGTGTCTGTTCGCGTCGCCGAAGGCCTGGCGCATATGTCGGTTGGCGGTGGAAGCGTGATATGGCAATAACAACAACAACACTAGGTGTCAACGCTCCGGGATGGACTCTGGAAATCGCGACGGGTGGCGCGCTCGCAGGTTGGCGTATTCCTTTGAGCGTAGCGTGTCTTGCAGATGTCGCCCTCGCGAAGTCATGTAGCGCCTCGACACGTCGCAGCGCGCTGTATGGCTCCCAGCTGTCGTGACTTGAGTCGTAGTTCAGCCAACGCACCGGAAAGACGAGGCAGAGTCCTCGCTTGAACAGATCCTCGCGGCGCTCGATAGAGAAGTCGAGCACGCGTTCAACGACGAACTCGTCGACATGGGGCTCCACACTGGACGGAATTGTATCGGGATGTGCGTCTGGGTTGACGCACTGGCGCAGTCGACTGATGTGAAACACATTGTGGCAGTCGAACGTGCATTTGGTGGCAGGCGCAGACGATACGCCTGGCTGGAGATCTTGGCCGTGACCGGGTAGGGGCCGATGTAGCGCTGTTGGAACTTGCGTGCCGGATGGTTGCGTATAAGCAAGTGCTCCGTTGAGAGCCAGACTTTGTCTCCTTCTGCGAACTCAGCTTGACTGGTTTTGCGGTCGGCATAGACCTTTTGATATTCATCAGCAAGGTTCAGTTGCTCAGTAATCAACATGTGAATATCTTGAATATTCGCAACTGTGTGCAATTGCGATTGCAATTGCGTGCATCTTGGTTGGCAGTAGCAATCAGATCAGGTGATGTTAGTGGCATCATGCCATAAATTGCCTCAAAAGGGGCATAGTGTGTTGTTGAATGGACTGAATTACTGTAAGAAAATTCAGCAAGAGCCAAATGAATTAACCAAGAGTCATGTTGCTTGTGAATAAACGCATGTAATATTTGCTCAATAGTTCTGTGGGTGCGTTCAGTTTGACCGTCAGTCTGCGGGTGGTAAGCGCTGGAAATATTTAGCTTTGTTTGCATAGATGTAAACAATGATTTCCAGAACACTGAAGTAAACATGGAATCTCTGTCAGAGATGATGCATCTGATGAGACCATGGTGTCTGTAAATACTGTCCAAATATAATCTGGCCACCTGTGTCGCATCAATCTTAATATTGCATGGCACAAAATGTGACTGTTTGGTGAATGTATCAACAAACGTAGCAATCGCATCGTAGCCATCCACCTCAGGTAAGTTGGTTATAAAATCCATAGAGATTATCTCCCAAGGCTTGGTTGCCTTTGGCAAGGGAAATAAAGAACCACAAGGGTTGGTGGTAGCTGCTTTGATTCTAATTCAAGTATCACAGTGTTTGTAGTAATGGTTAATTGTGGTATTCATGCGTGGCCTCCAAAACATACGCAGTATGTTAGCAAGAGTGCGGGTATGGTTGGGGTGTCCATTACCAACATGATACTCTTCAATGATGAGTTTCTCAATTCAGAATCATTGGGGATACATACCTTATCTGCCATGTAGTAGAGACCATCAGCCTCATCCTGTCGCACACCGTTAGGGGTGCGTCCATGGTTGTAGGCAACATCAGTGAAGTAGGCAGCTTTGATCTTGTTGATCAGCTTGCTGTCAATCTGCAAGGCGGACATTGCTGACAAATATTGCTGTCAATTTCTGCATTTGTTCGAGATCAGCTTCGACCAACTGGTTTTCATATTCAGTCAATGCATAATGCAAGTCAGAGCGGCGAGAGAGCGCATCGGCCTCATTGCCAGCGCCTTTGCGATATAATATGTGCAACACATTTATGTTCATTAGTCTGTGGGTTGACTGCCATGTATGGTGAAATTTCATGTAACCATAGGGCATGGCGTCTGCCTAGTCCTTCCTGTGTAGGCAAATGCCTCAATGTGGCATGGTCAGTTATAACGGTAATACGGCGACTGCCTTCCAAGTAGCATCGCCATTCTTTCAGAGCACATACCACACCCAAGAGCTCTTGGTCATAGGTGGGATAGTTCGCTGAATAGACAGTAACACCAGATAGCATATCAAGTAATGCATCAGCAGGTGGAATAGGGAACTCAACCTTTTTGGTGTACTTATTCAATTGACGGTAGTCAATGCACATGCGCAGACCGCCATTGGCTTTGCGGGCGAAGAGGACAGGACCTTGCTGTTCGGCTAGCATGGTTTTGAGTTCTTCAGTGGTAACGACATCATTAATTGCCTGGGCTGAACGTTCCTCAACAGTATAGTCAGCCAGGTAGACATCAACATACAACTCAGTGGGTCCCATAGGTTCAGTATCAGTCGCTGAACAGGGTGTGTGAAATAGATATGTTCTTGGCGGGTAGCTATGAGTTTTCTTATATTTTTGAAAGCCGCGGTTTCCATGATTGTCCTAATTGTGAGGACCATCTGGGCATAACAATAATATATCTTGTGTCAAAAGGTGACTCTTGTCTTTGCATCTCAAAATGCTGCAAGATAGGCATGGCTGTGCCATCATACACTGGATTGATGAACACAGTTTTACCTTTGATATCATGTTGCATAAATGGGTTTTCAGCACTGCAATAATCTGAACAGACAGCATCATATGCTGAGGCGCATGCATCAAAAGGGACTGGACCATAGGCATAATTCAGTCTCTTGAATTCTTCTTGGTCAAACACAAGAGAGTCAGTTGGACATGCATTTGGTTTTGCATATTTGTCAATTTCAGTGTCATTCTTTTGATTATTGTTTCTGGTACGCATTCTGCGCACTCGAGATCTCTTTTGCAGAATAGTCAGTTTAGCATGCAGTTTAGCATGCATCTTTTTGTCTTTGACATTTTTGTCGACATTCTCTCTGCACCCTGTCTCGTCCTCGATGTCGTCAACGAGGTGTGAATGAGCACAGGAACACCCATGAGCATCATGCTCAGGTTGTGAGTCGGAGGGGTTCAGTGTTGCGGGAGCGCAATGCTCAACCATATCGACATATGTATCCTCGATCTCATGCAGGGGCTGAGCAGGCAGTTTAGCAGTGCATGCATGTTTGCAGCATGGACTCGCATGCATTCTTTTTGCATGGACTTCATCTGAGTTGATTTTTCCGACTTGCTTGGTTTGCTTGTTAGCTGCCACTTTGGCTTTGAATTGCTCTTTGTCATGTTCAGACGCATGGCGGCATTCATAAATAGAGTGGCCGTTTTTGCCGCATTTGGCGCACTCACCAGAGAAGCGACTCTTTTTTGGTGGGTGATTGACTCGGGCAGAGCTGGGTGATGCTCCGTTGTTGCGTGACCACGAGTTTGTGGAGGTCGGCATGTGGCAACGACCTGAATACTCCTCGTAGCGACGCTTGTGTTTCTTGATGTTGGCCTGCCTCCTTTGGGCAATCTCGACAGCGAGGCGGTGCTCCTCGTCGATAGCCGAGAGATGTCTGAAAAGTACTTCACGAGTCGAGACAGCCTCGTTGGCGTGGTTAGCCATCTTTTGCACCTCGGCTCTCTCGTGCTTGGGACTCGCCTGCAAAATGCGTTGCACTTGCAAGTACTCAGGCACAATGAACAGTTCATGCAGCAAAGCAAATGCATCTTGTAGCTTGCGCTGCAAGTCGACACAACAAGTAGCCATCTTGGGGTCGCTCGGCTTGATACAGATGTCACGCGCGTAGTCTCCGACGGTTGTCTGAATGCCGTTGGGGAAAGCGGCCTTGAAGAAAGCTTGTTTCCAGTCTTGATAATTGACGAAGTGAGTCACGACCTCGCCGCCCATAACAATGTGAACGTGAAGCTCATGGCTGTTGAGCACAAGGTGGTGGGTGTGAGCCGGGATAGAATCGGTCTTGAACTGCGGACCGAGCCATGCCTCCATCTCAGGAACTCAAAGCTTGTTGCGGGCCATGACTTCCCATCAGTCAAGGCCTTTCTCGAGAATGTCGACAAGGAGATTTCCGACCGCAACAGGAGATTTCACACCCACCAACTTGTGCTCAACAGCCATGAGCTTCAGGTTCACATTGTTATGGGCTGCGAGGTCGTGACTCACTTTGTCAATTATCAAGACTGGAAACAAGCTTTCTTCAAGGCCGCTTTCCCCAACGGCATTCAGACAACCGTCGGAGACTACGCGCGTGACCTCTGTATCAAGCCGAGCGACCCCAAGATGGCTACTTGTTGTGTCGACTTGCAGCGCAAGCTACAAGATGCATTTGCTTTGCTGCATGAACTGTTCATTGTGCCTGAGTACTTGCAAGTGCAACGCATTTTGCAGGCGAGTCCCAAGCACGAGAGAGCCGAGGTGCAAAAGATGGCTAACCACGCCAACGAGGCTGTCTCGACTCATGAAGTACTTTTCAGACATCTCTCGGCTATCGACGAGGAGCACCGCCTCGCTGTCGAGATTGCCCAAAGGAGGCAGGCCAACATCAAGAAACACAAGCGTCGCTACGAGGAGTATTCAGGTCGTTGCCACATGCCGACCTCCACAAACTCGTGGTCACCAACAATTGAATTATGCGTATGGTCCAGTCCCTTTTGATGCATGTGCCTCAGCATATGATGCTGTCTGTTCAGATTATTGCAGTGCTGAAAACCCATTTATGCAACATGATATCAAAGGTAAAACTGTGTTCATCAATCCAGTGTATGATGGCTCAGCCATGCCTATCTTGCAGCATTTTGAGATGCAAAGACAAGAGTCACCTTTTGACACAAGATATATTATTGTTATGCCCAGATGGTCCTCACAATTAGGACAATCATGGAAACCGCTGCTTTCAAAAATATAAGAAAACTCATAGCTACCCGCCAAGAACATATCTATTTCACACACCCTGTTCAGCGACTGATACTGAACCTATGGGACCCAATGAGTGGTATGTTGATGTCTACCTGGCTGACTATACTGTTGAGGAACGTTCAGCCCAGGCAATTAATGATGTCGTTACCACTGAAGAACTCAGAACCATGCTAGCTGAACAGCAAGTTCCTGTCCTCTTCGCCCGCAAAGCCAATGGCGGTCTGCGCATGTCCATTGACTACCGTCAATTGAATAAGTACACCAAAAAGGTTGAGTTCCCTATTCCACCTGCTGATGCATGACTTGATATGCTATATGGTGTCACTGTCTATTCAGCGAACTATCCCACCTATGACCAAGAGCTCTTGGGTGTGGTATGTGCTCTGAAAGAATGGCGATGCTACTTGGAAGGCAGTCGCCGTATTACCGTTATAACTGACCATGCCACATTGAGGCATTTGCCTACACAGGAAGGACTAGGCAGACGCCATGCCCTATGGTTACATGAAAATTCACCATACATGGCAGTCAACCCACAGACTAGTGAACATAATTGTGTTGCAGATATTATATCGCAAAGGCGCTGGCAATGAGGCCGATGCTCTCTCTCGCCGCTCTGACTCGCATTATGCATTGACTGAATATGAAAACCAGTTGGTCGAAGCTGGTCTCGAACAAATGCAGAAATTGACAGCAATATTTGTCAGCAATGTCCGCCTTGCAGATTGACAGCAAGCTGATCAACAAGATCAAGGATGCCTACTTCACTGATGTTGCCTACAGCCATGGACGCCCCCCTAACGGTGTGCGACAGGATGAGGCTGATGGTCTCTACTACATGGCAGATAAGGTATGTATCCCCAATGATTCTGAACTGAGAAACTCATCATTGAAGAGTATCATGTTGGTAATGGACACCCCAACCATACCCGCACTCTTGCTAACATACTGCGTATGTTTTGGAGGCCACGCATGAATACCACAATTAACCATTATTGCAAACACTGTGATACTTGCATTATAATCAAAGCAGCTACCACCAACCCTTGTGGTTCTTTATTTCCCTTGCCAAAGGCAACCAAGCCTTGGGAGATAATCTCTATGGATTTTATAACCAACTTACCTGAGGTGGATGGCTACGATGCGATTGCTACGTTTGTTGATACATTCACCAAACAGTCACATTTTGTGCCATGCAATATTAAGATTGATGCGACACAGGTGGCCAGATTATATTTGGACAGTATTTACAGACACCATGGTCTCAGCAGATGCATCATCTCTGACAGAGATTCCATGTTTACTTCAGTGTTCTGGAAATCATTGTTTACATCTATGCAAACAAAGCTAAATATTTCCAGCGCTTACCACCCGCAGACTGACGGTCAAACTGAACGCACCCACAGAACTATTGAGCAAATATTACATGCGTTTATTCACAAGCAACATGACTCTTGGTTAATTCATTTGGCTCTTGCTGAATTTTCTTACAGTAATTCAATCCATTCAACAACACACTATGCCCCTTTTGAGGCAATTTATGGCATGATGCCACTAACATCACCTGATCTGATTGCTACTGCCAACCAAGATGCACGCAACACAGTTGCGAATATTCAAGATATTCACATGTTGATTACTGAGCAACTGAACCTTGCTGATGAATATCAAAAGGTCTATGCCGACCGCAAAACCAGTCAAGCTGAGTTCGCAGAAGGAGACAAAGTCTGGCTCTCAACGGAGCACTTGCTTATACGCAACCATCCGGCGCGCAAGTTCCGACAGCGCTACATCGGCCCCTACCCGGTCACGGCCAAGATCTCCAGCCAGGCGTATCGTCTGCGCCTGCCACCAAATGCACGTTCGACTGCCACAATGTGTTTCACATCAGTCGACTGCGCCAGTGCGTCAACCCAGACGCACATCCCGATACAATTCCGTCCAGTGTGGAGCCCCATGTCGACGAGTTCGTCGTTGAACGCGTGCTCGACTTCTCTATCGAGCGCCGCGAGGATCTGTTCAAGCGAGGACTCTGCCTCGTCTTTCCGGTGCGTTGGCTGAACTACGACTCAAGTCACGACAGCTGGGAGCCATACAGCGCGCTGCGACGTGTCGAGGCGCTACATGACTTCGCGAGGGCGACATCTGCAAGACACGCTACGCTCAAAGGACTACGCCAACCTGCGAGCGCGCCACCCGTCGCGTTTTCCAGAGTCCAGCATCCCGGAGCGTTGACACCTACATAATGTTGTTGTTGTTGTTGTTGTTGTTGCTATATCACGCTTCCACCGCCAACCGACATCTGCGCCAGGCCTTCCGCGACGCGAACAGACACTTTCCAGCTCGTCATTTATCAGAGGGGTGGGAATGTTAGGGTTACGCCTAGCGACTATAGCTGCCTTGTAATAGCTACCCTATTACCACCACAAACCTGTGACGCCGAGATTGCGGCCAAGTAAACATTGGAGGATGGCCGGTAGCTTGAAATGTGATAACACTTCGTGTTCCCCACTGTGGTTAGAGATAGCAGGTCCTGAGAACAACTCAGTCTGAGCGAGCGGGTGCAGTAGACTAGACGTTGTAACTAATTTCAATTATTTTTACGGCCAAGTATTTGTACCTGTATGTACTGCGGTACTGATATTTCAGCGCGCGCATTATTTACTGGTACGGCCACAACCAGACGCCAATAATATTCGTCCTTGTACGGGGAACATACAGTATGTACGCGCTACAACTTAATCATAAGTAGAATACTAGTAGCTGCCGCCTGTCCGCGGTGCCGAGTCGGACCGCTATAGGATTTTATGGTCATATTGGTAATATAGAGGTTTGATTACGCTGGGCTATTCTGTTACCGGTACCGGTAACGTTAAGGTTCTACATTAGTTTGAATGCTAGCGACCAGTACCTGTACTCGCAGTACGCGTACCGCTTGGACTTCCCGATGTCCAGCGGCGCTAGCGACAGCATGCGACAGCCCTGCTACATGACGCACCAGCACCACGAGGGGAGTCCACCTTCTGCCTTTGCGCCAGCTGACCAGCTAGCGCAACGGCGTCGCACCTCTCGTAGGTGTGCAAGGTGTGAATATCTCTACGAGTGGATGGTCTCGATGACTAGTCTTCCACCACGACACTTGCGCACGCTACGATGGCATGCGGCAAAAAGGCGGCAGACCCTACGAAGGCAACGCCAGCCGACAGTGGTCGAAACGCCCGCGGAGCCGACAGAGACGACACGGGACACGACAACGCTTGCGTTACTGCAAGCGCTGGCGTTGAAGGTGGACGCTTTATCGACCCGCTTGGACGAACAGGACAACAACAAGCACAAGGAGCAGCGCGACATTCCCTCGGACGACGACGAAGTCGGCGAGGGTGGCAAGGAGCCGGAGCACGACGCCCGGACAGCCGCTGCTACGGGGGGCGCGCGCGACGCCGCGGCCGTGCTCATCGACCCTCGGGATTGGGAAGACCTCTTGCCCCGGGCGTACCAAGACTGCCCCTCCCCCCCCCCCCCCCCCCCCGTCGGGCGCCACACGCCCGAGCCTCTGGCGGCCCCGTAACGACGAGGCCGACCGCTATCTCACTGAGGCCAACAAGACTGCGTCGCGCGACGAGTACCGCCACCTGCTGTGCTATGGCGTCTACCGCGCCGCCGCTAACGCGGCGGCTAAAACAGCTCTGGCTACGCTTCGCGCGCCAGATACCCCCACCCAAGACCGCGTCGACGCCCTCGACCTACTCGACGCCGCGCATCGCACGCTTGAAGCAGTAGGCGACGCGGATGAGGCCGGGCTCACCTACCTTCGACGCTTCAAGGCCAAGAAGGCCCTCACCCCCGAGGAGCAAGTCGCCGAGCGACTCATCTACTCTCGAGTCTTCGACACCGCTGAGCATGAACGCTCCGCCAACGGCGTCGACGGCCTCCTGGCAGCGCTCGAGGACAAGCGCCTCGAGGTCGGCCTCGCGGCTGCGGCCAAGGCACATGCATCAGCGACCTTCAAGAGGCAAGCATCGGAGCGCGACACCGACCGCGACAAGGCGCGGAAGGAAAAGGACAAGGCGGCGCGCGAGAGGCGGGAGCTGCAACGCCGCGAGGCGGACACCAAGAACCGCGACAAGAACGGCGGCGGGACCGGCGACAAGACACGCGACTGACGGTGTGGCGCGCCGCGCCGACAGCTGTTGCCCTGACTCCGACTATATGCGTCACCGCGTAAGGCGGAGTTGGCGGCACTGGCGAGACATCGGCGCGAGCGCGCAAGTGACGAGCTGGATACGGGATGGCGTACGCGTGCCTTTCCGCTACAACCGGCCACCCCCAAGGTTCAACCAAGGCGTCTCGTTCAACGACGCAACCCCTGCCCAACTCAAGTTCCCCACCGCCGAACTAAGACGCTTTACGGCGGCCGGCGCGTGGGAGAAGTCGTCGTGCGCATGGTGGGTGTCCCGGGCGTTCTTCGTTCCGAAGCCCGGCGACAACCACTGGCGTTTCATCATCGACCTCCGCGTGCTCAACACCTTCTGCGCGCGCAAGCGACTACGGATGGAGACACTCATGGGCGTCCGACACCTGACCGCGAAAGGGGACTACATGTTTTCGTTCGACCTGCAAGACGGCTTCTATGCCCTAGGAATCGCGCCCTCCGACCGCGACTACTTCACGGTCAACATCCGCGGGACCCTCTACCGGCTGTGCGGCCTTCCCATGGGCTGGTCGCTCAGCCCTTACTACTTCACGACGTTCACGATGACGTTCGTCAAGCACCTACGCTCTCCGCCTACCCCCGCTGTGCCTGGCAATGTCCCGCGGTCGCGCCGCTGGCTGCGCCGCGGGTGGTGGAGGGGAGCGCGCATCTTACCTTACGTCGACGATTTCTTGCTGTTAGCCTCGTCGGAGCCGGAGGCGCTGGAGCTCCGCCAGCGCGTCGCCGACTTGCTGGACAGCCTGGGCTTGCTGCGCAACCCCGCCAAAGGGCTGAGGGAGCCGGTCCAGTACGGCCAGCACCTGGGGTTGGACATCGACACAGCCACGGGATATTTTTATGCCCCGGTGGACAAATTGCAGCGGCTCGCGCGCCAAGCCAAGCAATTGCTGCAGCGCGCGGCCCGCGACGCCCGTTGGCTACCCGTGCGGGAGCTGCAGTCGCTCGCTGGGCGAGCTCAATACCTTTTCTTGGCAATCCCGGCCGCGCGCTTCTACCTACGGGAGCTCCACGACGTGGTGGGCTCCAAGTGGGGCGGCCGAGTGCGCATGACACAACAGTTGCGGCGCGACCTGCAGTGGTGGACCGCCGTGCCGACTCAGGCCAACGGCCGCCCTATCCACCGCCCTGTGCAGACGGCCTACATGCACTGCGACAGCTCCGGCTACGGTTGGGGTGCAGTGCTGAATGGCAGGCTGGAGGCGCGGGGGTTCTGGGGGGGCAGCCGACGAACGCCAGCACATCACCTGGAAAGAACTAAAGGCCGTCCGGCTGGCAGTGGAGTCTTTCCTGCCGCACCTCGCCGGTCGCCGCGTGTTGCTGCACGAGGATAACCAGGCGGTGTGCAGCGTCCTTGCTGGCCTCACCTCCCGCTCTCCGGCGATGATGGTGGAACTACGCAAGCTGTTGTACTTGCTGGACCGCAACGGCATACACATCAGAGCCCGCTACATCCGGTCCGCCGCGAACGTCTGGGCGGATCAACTGAGCCGACACCTCGACAGCGACGACTGGCAACTGGACCCCGTCCTGTTCGCAGAGCTGGAGGCAATGTGGGGTGCGCACTCCGTCGATCGGTTCGCATCAGCCCTGAACGCGATGCTACCACGCTACAACGCTGCGTGGTTGGCCCCCGGCTGCGAGGCGGTGGACTCCCTGCACCTGTCCGATGCGGAGTGGCGTCGCGAGAACAACTACTGCAACCCCCTTGGCCGCTTCGGCCGGATCTGGTGCAGAAGCTGCGCCAGAGCGGCGCGGCCGCTACCGTAGTGGCCCCTCGCTGGGAGGGCAAGGTGTGGCACCAGGCACTTACCGAGATGGCGGTGGCGGAGCGCGTGGTACTGCCTCGCCGCGATCTTTTTCGGCCGGGGCGAAGGGCAGGGCGCGATATGCCCGGAGCGCCGCGCTGGGCAGTGAGTGTCTTCCGTGTGCCATACCGTCATGGCTGCACACGCGCCGCGGATCAGTGAGCGCAACCTTGGCGCTGTTCTTGGTACGAGGTGCTACGCCTGTCGTCAGGCCCGCGCGCGCGCCACGCGTGCCGCAGGCAAAATATCTGTTGGACATCCGGACCAGCGGCACGAACCCGTGGGCAGCTACTATGCGTCCGTACATGCGTTCAATACTAGGTAACGACCAACTCGGCGAAACGGCGCTTCATTTGTACGCGTCGGCGTGGGCAGAGACTACCGCCAGTACGTACGGCAGTGCCATCCGCCCATTCCTACAGTTCTGCGCTGAGCAAGGTGTGCCGCCCCTGGGTGACACGGCGGCAACCGTCGCGCGCTACATCGCGTGGCGGGGTTTGCGGGGGACAGTCAAGGCAGCCAGTTTGCAGCCTTACGTCCGCACCGACGTGCCCGCCCGGTTGATCACACGGACGTTGCGGCTGGCGGAGACCCTGCGTGAGGAGTTGGGACCCACATGGACCCGCGACCAGCTTCCTCGTATCCTCTTGTTCCGCGCCGCGATGGCAGTCGTTGCCATGTATATTTTCTACGCGCGTGGCAAGGCCGGCGTAGCCTGCCAGACGGGCGATTTGACGGTCACTGGAGATGGTACAATCCTATTGTACCATCGGGACCGAAAAGGCCAACGCGGGCAGCACCGTGACCGTAAGTTACAGTGCAAGATTCCGGCGCGCGCGCAGCCCCGGATTGCGGCCATGCTGTTCTATTTTGATGCCGCACGCGCAGTTTACTGCGGTCAGCGCGGACTGCCAGCAGCCCGGTGGGCAGTGACCCACGACGAGCCGGCGGCATCGTGGACATCGGCCACCGTTACAGATTGGTTGCAGCTAGTGGCACATATGTTGGAGGAGCACCCGCCTCCCGGGTTTGTGTGGACGTCACACTCTCTCCGCAAGGGCGCGGCCACTGCGGCTTACGCCATCGGCGTGGTGCTGCAGAAAATCAAGCACTTTGGCGGTTGGGCGCAGTTGTCCAGCGTCGTGCTCGACTACATCAATCCCACGGCGCTACCGTGTGCGGCATCGTGGCAGCTCTTCGGCTGGCTTACCCCTTGGGGTGGGCCGCCAGTGACAAGCTGCCCGCCCACGGGCGGCATGATGGCGAACGCGGCCCCACAATGGTTAAATGGTCATATTGGTAATATAGAGGTTTGCTTACACTGGGCTATTCTGTTACCGGTACTGGTAACGTTAAGATTCTACAGTAGTTTGAATGCTAGCGACCAGTACCTGTACTCGCAGTACGCGTACCGCTTGGACTTCCCGATGTCCATCGGCGCTAGCGACATCATGCGACAGCCCTGCTACATGACGCACCAGCACCACGAGGAGAGTCCACCTTCTGCCTTTGCGCCAGCTGACCAGCTAGCGCAACCCACCCACCCCGCTATGCTACCCTTTGCTTTTCATTGCGGACAATACGCCCCGTGGGCCTACTAACACCCAAAAATGTAAGAGATTCACATCTTTGGCAAACGGGGCCCCACAATGGTTAAATATCCTATAAATATCAGAAGTATAATTAGCGACTACATGAGCGCGACGAGCAGCAGAAGGCACAAAAAAAAAGGACAATCAGAAAGGTCCTCTACAGCGACTGCGAGGTGGACCTGTAAACATCAAATGCCACCAGCAAGCAACTTGTAGGAGATTACATCCAGCAACGCCAACTGAATTCGCCAAATGCTACGCGAGTAGAGCCATGTTTCACTAAGTACTGCCACGAGTAGCGACTACTTACACATGGCGCGTGGCTGCGATTTTCTAGTACCTTGCAACAATACTGCACGGCAATAGCCAGATAGCCACAGCCAGTTCGAATCTGAACTAACTCATCGTCCTACCCTAAGATTGATAATGCCCGTTCGGCGCCCTTCCTTTTGGGCATTTGTTGCATGGTGTTGATGTCTCCTCGTCCGGAATCAAGGTGCTTGGTGCCCCTGTGGGCTCGGCCATTTTCGCCCGGGAACTGCTGGACAAAACAGTCAAAAGATTTCGCCAATTCGGCTCCCGGCTTATCGGTTTGGCAGACCACTTCCACTCCCACACTGCTACTCGTTTGCTGCAAGTTTGCGGCCGTCGTTTTGGCCACCATCTCCGCTCCACGCCTCGGGGCTTGGGTCGATCCGAGGGGTATGGCGACACTATTACGTCTTTCCTCGAAGATGCCGACGCCGCCGCATTTTCAACGCTTGCCGGCATATGGGGTGTTAGCCCGGACCTCTTGGATACGCCCTCCATGCGCACGCAGCTGTCCCTCCCGGTCCAATTTGGGGGCCTCGGCATCGGCGATAATGTGGCTATAGCAGATGCCTCCCACATCGGCGCTGCCGCTCTCGTGCTTGGCCAAGCTGTGACTTTCCTCCGTGCTAAACACGCCACCCTGAGCGACGCCGGGGCGTTCTTTTCCGACCCGTCCGGCGTATCCAGCCCTCATAGCCTCTACCTTGTTGGGGCGTCCTCGATCCACCAGGCTTTGACCACCCCAACGTTGGAGCTCGATGCCGGCGCCAACGCGTCGGCGCCGATGTGGGCAGTCGAGCTTCGCGCCGCTCATACCCGTGTCGTTGACGAGTGTGGAGACGCGGTGCTCGAAGATCTAGCGGGGCCGTTGGCTTCTGCTCTAAAGTTGCTCCCCTCCAAGCGCTCCCACGTTGCCCGTGCCGGCTGCTCGGCCGCCGGGGCTGAGCCGGCGTCTGCAATGCGCTCGGCGGCCGACCTCTAAGCCATCCCGCATTACTCGGACTTCCCCTTGCACTCCATGCGGAAAGTACAGGAAACCCTGAGCCACCGCATTCACACGGTCCGTTTCGCAAAGTTTGCTGCGCGTATGCCCACAAGCGGCCCTGGCAGCAACCGCTTCCGAGGCCGCCTCTTACGCGCTGCGACGGCGTTCCTGGTGATTGATCCTCCAAGTGAGGGTCGCCTTGGTGAAGTCCGTGAGCGTTCCCCTGAGTACTACGATTCCATGTTCCGTGTTGCCGCTTGCCGCCCATTTGGCCTTCCGGCGGCTCCTGTCCTCTCCCTTGGCGAGCCATGCTCTTGTGCTTCTTGCTCCTTCTCGGTACAAGGTATGCTTGCCCGGTTTGAGGATGCTGGCGTGGAGTTCACTCCTTCTACTTGGGCGGTCGCATACGCTGATCACGTGGCACGTTGCTCTGGGGGCGACTCCAATCACGCCGCACACGAGTGGGCGGCACATGGCCTTTCCGACATTTGCCACGACGTGAAGTCCGCGCTGGGCGTGGGTGTCCAGATCCTCACGGACCTGTCGGTGCTTGTTTCTCTCCCGAAGGGCAGCGACGGGCGGCCTGCCGATGTTGGGCTTTTTGGGTATGGCGGCATCCGCGGAAACACGGTTGCTGTCGATACCTCCATTGCCCCTATCCTCGGCGTGTCAACCTTGGATCCACCGACTGCTTTGCGGGCTGCAGAGCGCCGCAAAATCCAGAAGTATGACGAGGGTGTCCGAAACGCTGCCGGTATGCTTCGCTTTGTTCCCTTCGCCGTTTCCGAGTTTGGCTCGCTGGCCCCGCACGCCAAGGCTTTCTTGGTGGAGCTCGCGAAAGCTAGCCAAGCACACACTGGCCAAAAAATCGGCCAACTTTCGTCTGCGTGGCGCCGCCGTTTCTCCTTGCTCATCAACATGGCACATTCAGACAACGTTCTTGGCGGAGTCGCGGCCGCGCGTGCGGCACGTGATGGTGCTCCTGCTCCTGCGCATGCGTCGCGTCCCTCGTCGGCATGTGTTGCCATGACCCGGGTCATTGACTGCAAGCGTCCTCGCCGCAGCTGATAGCCTACCCCGGGGCGGGGGTTCCTTAAGTTCCTGGCAACTAAGTGACTTCGTGGTTTCCTTGGCTCTTTCTTGGTTCTTGGCTCCCTGTCCTCTTGCTCGACCTTGGTTTCGGAATTATGTCTCTCTTCTGCTGGCAACCTTTCATAGTTGTTGTTAGTTCTGTTGTAGTGCGCTTCTGTGAAAGCCCTGATGTAATTAATTGTCCTACCCTAAGATGAGTACAGGTACATGTACCGTAGTCTTGCCGGGTACCAAAACTGACGATTCAAACGATATGGGTAGGAAGCACGGCCGCCCACTTCCTCCTGGACGGGATCCCACATACGACCCCAAGGGCAGCCCATCTGGACCCAAGCGCACACCCATTAGTTTCGCGCCGACCTACCTGTGCAAGGGTCGCGAGGAGTACAAAATCGAGAAGATCCTTGGCTAGATAACACGCAAGGGCGTGGAGCGTTACATCGTGCGCTTGAGAAGGCCGATATTACGGAGGCCGATACTAGCGAAGCTTGCTGTCGTCGTCACCTGGACAACGACGACAGCGAGACCAAGATCGAGGAGTTTCTCGAAGCCAGACAGGCCCTCAGCTTCGCTCGCCCCAGTAACAAGCAGCCGAGCACCAGGGGTGGTCACGGAGCATGAGGCACTGGCAGCCTCCCGCAGAAGGTCAATGCCAATGACGAAGCGGCTAACACCCTGGAGGTGGTGATGGTCGGCGACACACATAACCCCACGCCCGCCGCTGGTGAGATGCGCAGCGCTCCGCCCCCTCCACTGACACTCCCCCTTGCCTCCCGTCTACCCTTTTCTAGCTAATGATGCAGATCTGCTTGCCATCTGCAGAGGGCACGCCTTATTGTGTAGTGCCAGTGTAGCCCCGCGTGGAGAACCTTCTCATGATAAAGGTAAGTAGTATGACGCGCAAGTACTCTATGTCCCCCATTTTCATCGAAACCAATAAGGACACATCATGCATGCCCACACACATTTCCGCTTGCACTTCTTGCAGGAGATTAAGGACTTGCAAAAGGAAGGACTATATGCCTCCTTCGCTGCGGAAATCTGGGATGAAAATGGCATTTCCATATACTTGGCATCATGGCCTATTGGATTACACCTGACTTAAAATTGAAGGAACTGCTGCTCCTTGCCAAGCCATTCAATCTGGTTAGGCCCTCTTTCAATCATTCCTTATTAGCTGCGGTACTGTCAGGTAACCTCGCATAGTGCTATCCATATGTATGGTGCGCTTATTGTGCAGATGCTGCCATGTATCCCCGCATACTGCTATCCAGTGATGTAGGTAGGGTGCGCTTAATGTGCAGATGCTGCCATGTAACCCCGCATACTGCTATCCAGTGATGTAGGTAGGGTGCGCTTAATGTGCAGATGCTGCCATGTAACCCCGCATACTGCTATCCAGTGATGTAGGTAGGGTGCGCTTAATGTGCAAATGCTGCCATGTATCCCCGCATACTGCTATCCAGTGATGTAGGTAGGGTGCGCTTGATGTGCAGATGCTGCCATGTAACCCCGCATACTGCTATCCAGTGATGTAGGTAGGGTGGGCTTAATGTGCAGATGCTGCCATGAAACCCCGCATACTGCTATCCAGTGATGTAGGTAGGGTGCGCTTAATGTGCAGATGCTGCCATGTAACCCCGCATACTGCTATCCAGTGATGTAGGTAGGGTGCGCTTAATGTGCAGATGCTGCCATGTAACCCCGCATACTGCTATCCAGTGATGTGGGTAGGGTGCGCTTAATGTGCAGATGCTGCCATGTAACCCGCATACTGCTATCCAATGATGTAGGTAGGGTGCGCTTAATGTGCAGATGCTGCCATGTAACCCCGCATACTGCTATCCAGTGATGTAGGTAGGGTGCGCTTAATGTGCAGATGCTGCCATGTATCCCCGCATACTGCTATCCAGTGATGTAGGTAGGGTGCGCTTATTGTGCAGATGCTGCCATGTAACCCCGCATACTGCTATCCAGCGATGTAGGTAGGGTGCGCTTAATGTGCAGATGCTGCCATGTAACCTACCCCGCATACTGCTATCCAGTGACGTAGGTAGGGTGCGCTTAATGTGCATGTGCTGCTTTAGCCTTTGGTTGCTACAAGTCTGGACCGAAATCAATTCGCCGCACAGATGTTGATGCATGTAATGTTTGATTTTCCACTTTATGTTTGTTCAATGACTGAGTGACGCCATGTATGGTTTCGCAATGCGGGAAAACTTTAATTTTGTTGGGCTGACCGTGGGGTGAAGGCGTACAAGTATCTCAGAGGCGCTTACAAAGAGGACTTCGCGCCACCGCTGGAACTGGCTGAAGCAGCTCCCGCTGCACCTACCAGCAGGCGCACTGCCTTCAATGCGGCGCCCATCAAGAAGGCCAAGATGTCAGGCGTCGCTGGGGTGATATTGTTGATGCGCACAGTCGAGTAGCATGACGATAACGCCCTTCCCGCTCACTCCCCTGCCGATGCACTTGCAGCACAGATGAAGGAGGTGGAGGATTACCTCAAACTCCCCCAGGTACGCACATGATGTTGTGGTAGTAGTGAAGTGGTGATGCTCATGTGCCATATTGATGCGCTACCATTTGTGTGCCATAAATGATGCTGACGTAACAAATACTGGCTGCAGGTGAGTCCCATCAATGGTGATGGAACAGACTTTGATCTGTTGGCCTGGTGGAGGGCAAGGCAAGCAGTCTTTCCTCACCTGCGCAAGATGGCTTGCTTGTGCCATGCGTTCCCTGCAACATCGGCTTTAGGGTTTGGAGCGCCTCTTCTCTGCCGCCGGGAGAATGCACAACGACTTCAAGAAGTCCACCTCCGATACGGCACTGGAGCATTCAATCCGTGTGTACAAGAACCTAGAGTAGATGTGGTTACGTGTCGGTGGTGTCGGTATTGCAGCCAATCACCCGTTTAACCACATCCTATCACGCGGCATTGCATTATGGCATGATTGAATGCAACCATCAGCAACAACCAGCACATGCCAGCCATGCCAGCAACAACCATTCACTCATTATGCATATAAATCGTTCTGTGTTACCCAGCAGCGACGCGTATCTATTTTTGGCCCAATGATCCCTAACAACCTGGAGAGGGTTAAACTCTGTCCTGGAGAGGCGCATAATATATTACTCAACCTGGGGAGGGTTAAACTCATTGATGATTCCCGCGGACTAAGGGGGAGGGCAAGGGCCGCATGCTTTTCCCAAGTTGTATGGGATTGGTCCCATACATTTGGGAGTACTTAGCACATGGCAGGTGCTGTAGTATGAGGATTACATGTTGTTGTGCTGAATGCACAATTGTGCAATAATGATGTATTGCTTTGCGGTCCAGAAGCCCAGTATTCATCGGATAATCAGGATACAGTTTCATATATTCCGGCATCATCGCAAAATCACGGAAGAAAATGCCCTAATACTGGCTAAATCTGCTTTGGTGCACCAATATTTCTGACATAATTTAGGTGGTGGAATTTACTTGTGCAGCGATATTTACGTGGTAGGATTTACTGGTGCATTGATATTTAGGGGGTGGAATTTACTGGTGCGCCGATATTTAGGTGCCGGAATTTACTCGTGCATTGGTATTTAGGGGGTGGGATTTACTGGTGCACCGATATTTACGAACTAAATAAAATCAAATAAAGATCGGGTCAACCGGATCAAGAATCAATTCTTGATCTTTAGGTTCGGAATATAATCAATTCTTGATATTTAAGTTCCCAGGACCGATGCGGAGCCCTACCCGCTACATGCGCATGCACTTGAATCACCCCCATGACACGCCGACCAATGTGCGCAAATTCATGGAGGCTGCCAAGAATTCGTATCGGAAGCCGACCTAGCGGGTGGCAACGTGGCATCGTCCCCGATTACCCGCACCTAGCAAGTGCAGCTGCATCAGCACTCAGGGCAGGCTTCCTGCCGTACCCCAACATCCCGTGGGGCGTGGACGAGGTCACTGGGCCAGCGGCCTCAGTAATGACTCCCAGCATCATGCAATGAGCAGATAGATACCGGCAACCAAGATCTTGTTACATACTGGTCGACTCACGAATTTTTGCAGTGAGACGAGCTCATGAGATGCCCCCCCCCCCCCCCCCCCCCCCCCGGCCTTTGGGAATCACTCTCTACTTTCCCTCACATGCTGGTATTGGTACGTACCGACGCTCACCAGTGGCATCGGACGACGAAATCACTAGTACCGTTCGAAACCACCCCCCCCCCCCCCCCCCCCCCCCCCCGCCGTCACAAACCCCAACACATGGCTTAAGTACAGAGGTGCCAAATTCACTACCCCGCCACACGCCGGCCACCGACACCTGCCGCCACATGCTCCCACCATGCGCAACCCGCCGACCCCCGGTCCTCCCGCGATAGCCGGGAGGACAGACCTAACGTTTAGTTGTCCTCAGACGAGGGCACGGGGGCGGAAGACGAGGAGGCGCTGGGGGATCCGGAGCAGCCAGAGTCGGACCCGGCAGCGGCAAATCCGCCCTTGCCGGCCTGCGGCCCCGCCGCCCACACTGCTTCCCGCGGTAACCCGTACGGCAGTTTGGATTCCGAATAAACCACGGACAATACAAAGGCGTCAGACACAGCCGCCGTCGGTGGTGCCATGCCATCCTTGCCACAGGGCCCACCCACACAACGAGCCGGCCACCAGATCGGTCGTCGGTCAGTCCAAGAGACTGGCAAGAGGCCCATGGGACGGGGTGTGGGTGGGGGGGGGGGGGGGGGGCACTCGTAGTTACATGGTTTGACCGCGATGGTGCTGTCTGGGGTACCGAATCGCCCGTGGACGCGGCATGAGGCAACAGCCCGCCCGCCCGTCGCCAGCAAAACGCGAGAAACTAAGGCACCAACTATTGTTGTCGACGGCCTCGACCCGCCAAGGCAAGGACGAGGCCTCGAACGCGGCGCGCGCTGGGCGCTTCGTCAGCTCACCGCGTGGGCCACGGCGCTACGATGCCCGCCCGCACGCCGGGCGCGATGGCGCGGTCGCCTCGTTGGAGTCGCACATGGCGGCCGCCCAATCAACAGCACTGGAGCAACAGCTCGCACGCTGGAGCGTGGAGGAACAACTGGCTGAGCTGCAGGCTGAGGTGATGCAGCTCTGTGAGGGCGAGGCGGTGCAGCGCGCCGAGCAGCCCGCCCGGGCGGTAAAAAGGACAACGAGCTAGCCGGCATGCGCGTCTCACAATTCTGTAAAGGGCATCGTGGACAAGGCATACACGTGCCCGTGCTGCAATAAGATTATCCGCGATGCCCCCTTAAAGAAGATCAAGAACGAACTGAGTGAATTTGCAAGGCTGCTGCATGCTGCGGAGAGGTACGTTATCTTGAATTATTTTGCAGCGTTTGCATATGTATTAATATGCTTCATGCTGATTGGTAATACTATGTTGCTGATAATTTATAATTATATGCACATCGCAGGTACCTCAACTCCCCATTGCTACACATCTAAGCCAAGCATAAGGTACATTATCTCCTGCACATCAACCTCCGCATCACGGCGGGCATGCCTTACCCAACGGTAAGCGCCTCCGATGATGTGAAGGTGCAGACCGCCTTGGAAATTTGCAAGCAGCTGTGGGAGCTGCTGCTGGAGCCCGTGGACCCAACTCGCGCACCTGGCACCGCCCAGCTGCCACCTCTGCACTTGCATAAGGCTCGCGCAAAACAGGTCAAGCAGGTGGCAGAGAAATTCGTGCATGCATTTGTCAATGATGCAGGTGAGAATGATGCTGCCACCGTGTACTGCCACATTTTGCAGTGCCATATCCCTGATTACATAAGCTACTATGGCGACATGCTGAACTGTGATTGCTACGGGTCTGAGCACGCTCACTTGGTCACAAAGACTGCCTACCGGAGGGGCGCTGCTGGGCACCCAGAGTTCAGGGAAGGGGGAGGTCCTTGGCCACATGAAAATGCATGAAAGCCCCAACATGCGCTGCCCACACCAGAGCGACCGAAGCGTGGCCCACAGGGCAAGAAGCGCGCTACGCCCAGTAGAGCGCCCCCCCCTCGCCCCCCCCCCCCCCCCCCCCCCCCACCCCTCCGCCCCCCTCCCCCGGGCACCAAGCGGGCTGCGCCCACAGGAGCCGCAGCACCGCAGCCCTTTCCCCCCATAGAAACATTGTAATAGCTTTTTCATGACAATTGCGATGCAAAGTTTGAGATATGTAGTGAAAAGATTACAGCACGCGGCTAGCGCCTGACTGCCGCCTTCTTGTCAGCGAGCATATTCTTTCCCTACCGCACTCTCTTGCCATGCTCTCTCTCAAGGTGGGTATGGGCATCTTTAAGCATGCCGGCAACCCTAAGCATGCCGGCAACCCTAAGCATGCTGTTGCTAATACCGCCTTACTTGGCTACCGGCCTATCGGCGCGCCGGGGCTTCCGACCGTCTAGCTGCCTTGGGGTGGGAGAGCGCGGGTGGCTGCCGGCGTCCTGCTTGCACGGCCGGCAGAGCGTGCCGGCCGGAATCCTGAAGGGCGGGCCGGGGGAGGCAACAGAAAAGTTCGAATGGCATGTACCGAGTACGACTGGCATTTCTAGTTAATTGTAATTATCAACCACCCAACCCCACCGCCATCGCACATGCACGTTGCGGCGCTCACTTGTAGAGCAGGCCGGTGGGCTGCCCGCCATCGACGTCCGTGATGTTGAAGACCTCCGCCTCGGCGAGGCACGGCAAACAGTAAGCGGCACCGCGCTCGACGGTGCCGTGCTTGATGAGACGCTCCGGGGGCGTCAGGACGCGCCCGATAGTCGGGGACAGCTCCAAATCGTCGTCCTCGTCGCTCCCCTCGTACTCCCACTCCGACCCACTACCCCCCACGTCCTAGTCCTCATCCGAGGAGAGGTCCGGGTACCTGGTGCCGTCGTGGTTCGGGTAGCGGGGGTTGGTCCGGGCTGCGCGGCCAGGTTGGCTGCGGGTGGGTGCCGCGCCCCCGCCGGTGCCATCCTCCCACTCGCGCTCTGCCACAGAAATACCCATCCAGGGAAACGCGACTGAGGGACTGTAAAACACACTAGGAGAGAATCCACGAGGTAGAATATTTATTCCTAATACACATGGCTAGGTCTCCTAACCGTGAAAGGCACTTTTCCTAGGCCGAGCAAAGCGGCTGCATTATTGGTGCGAAGTTGAGGGATGAGGGTGGGTTGGCGTGCGCGTACTGTACAAGGTCTTGAGGGTGGCCACGGAGATGCCGAACTGCTTGGCCTCTGAGGCCAGAGCAGCCGCGCCAGGCAGCCGAAAGTCCCGTTTTGGGTCCATTGCGCCCCCGCGGGGGCCGGTGCTTCGGTTGGTTGCGGGGGGGTGGGTGGCTGTGACTGAGAATGTGGCAGGGTGACGAGTGGGTTGGCATGTACATGGCGCTTTGCCGCACCCGCACGCGTGCAGCTGAGTGGGCGGAAAACGGTATTTTGGATATAACATCTTCGGGCTGTTTTCGCACTATGGTACGGGTTACCGCGGGAAGCGATGTGCCCCGCCGCCTCCACACACATCCCACCAACACGTCCCACATGACGCACCGTCCGGCCGACCCGGCCACCGCCGACCCATACATCCTACCCCAAGCGGTTGATGCGGTGGAGGCAAAAGAGAAAGAGATCCCGGCCGTCCAGGCCGCCAACGCCCCCCCCCCCCCCCCCCCTTCCTCCCCCCAGGGCAGTAGTGCGGACCCGACCGCGCCGGCCGATCTTACCCTCCAAACCCCTCGCAGATCCGCAAAAAATCAAATGCCACAGGCAACAGGGCCCGCGCCCAGTGATGCTTTGCTCGTCAAGGCCGCAGCAAGGCCCAGCTCGTCACACACCCATGCAAAACACCCACACAGCCGCTGTCCGCGCAGACGTTGAGGGAAGCGCTGGTCGCAATCGCGGGTCCTTCTCGGATCCCACGACGACCGCGGCAGCTGCTCGAACCAAACCCACAGCGACTACCAATATCAGTACCACTGGCCGCGGGCCTCTTTTACACGGCTTGCTGTGTTGATTTTCTAATTCTGGGGAGCTGCCCTTTTTGTAATTCACATCAGTACCACTACAATTCCTGTACCAGTTCTAGTACCAGCAACTATCAGTACATGTACCAATACTCATCAGTACCGGCAGCACTACTCGAAATAATGATTACCTGTGCTAGACCCACCCACCGCCGCCTGGGCGGGCCCGACGACCGTCCTCGGCCCTCGGAATCGCGGGCCCTTCCTCCGCCTCCAGCCCCGGCTGGGGATGGGGGCGGGGATCGTGCACGGGTGGCGCCTTGGTAGCCTTGGCCCCGCCCGTGCTACCACTGCCGCGGAGGAGCAGTGTGAGCGGGACACCGGCGTCTTACGTCGTTGCTGGTCCGGTCAAGTCCCCGTTCGCTGTTCTTTGAGCACAGACCCTCTCCCTTCCTGTCATGTCGGCGCCTCCATATCACATTCGGCCTAGTTCCGCTATTGGAGTGGCCCGGGATGTTGTGCTGGGAAGGGAGTTCTACGTTCGGCGGAAGGGGACGCGACCGAGCTGGCGGCGGATCTGGCGTAATCATTACATGTGCTAGACGCAACATTCAAGAAATCCACACAGAAATCCAGAAGGAAATCCAGCTACGGGCCAACAGAGGCGGGAACCGCTATGGTAGCCACCGACCATGCATCGCCACCAGCCAGCCGCCGCTCCACGCAGTAGGGACGCTCTCCCCAGCACACAATCCCGGGCCACTCCGATAGCGGCACTAGGCCGAATGTGATGTGAAGGCGCCAACAGGAAATGAGCTTCGAAGTAGAGGTCTCGCAGCAAGGAGCGGAAGTGGGGGGTCCAACCCAGAACGGAGCGCCACGGGCGTGCAACAGACGCATGCTACCCAACGCCAGATCCGCCGCCAACTCGGTCGCGTCCTTTTCCGCCAAACGTAGAACGCCTTCCCCAACACAGCATCCCGGGCCACTCCAATAGCGGTGCTGAGCCGAATGTGATGTGGAGGCGCCAACATGACAGGAAGGGAGAAAGTGCTCAACGAGTAGGGAATGGAGAGCTGACCGGGCCAGCAACAACGTAAGACGCCGGTGTCCAGCGCGCGTTGTTCCGCCCAGCGCCAAATCCGCCGCCAGCTCGGTCGCGTCCCCTTCCGCCGAACGTAGAACTCCCTTCCCATCACAACATCCCGGGCCACTCCAATAGCGGCACTAGGCCGAATGTGATGTGGAGGCGCCGACATGACAGGAAGGGAGAGGGTCTGTGCTCAAAGAACAGCGAACGGGGACTTGACCGGACCAGCAACGACGTAAGACGCCGGTGTCCATCTCACACTGCTCCTCCGCGGCAGTGGCAGCACGGGCGGGGCCAAGGCTCCCCAGGCGCCACCCGTGCACGATCCCCGCCCCCATCCCCAGCCGGGGCTGGAGGCGGAGGAAGGGCCCGCGATTCCGAGGGCTGAGGACGGTCGTCGGGCCCGCCCAGGCGGCGGTGGGTGGGTGGGAGGAGTGTTCTAAGATCAATCTTCATAATGATACACTTAATACACTACTCATAATAATCATAGATTCAATTTAACCATGCATTGTGGAGACGCATTTGCCAAAGATGTGAATATCTTACATTTTTGGTGTGAGCAGTATGCCCACGAGGCGTACTGTCCGCATTACAAATTGTAGCCTATATAACGGGGTGGGCGGGTTGCGCCAGCTGGCGAGCTGGCGCAAAGGCAGAAAGTGGACTCCACTCGTGATGGTGCGGGTGCGTCATGTAGTAGGGCTGTCGCATGATGTCGCTAGCGCCGCTGGACATCGGGAAGTCCAAGGGGTACGCGTATCTCAAGTATAGGTAGCTAACATTCAAACTAGAATCTTAACTAACGTTATCAGTACCGGTGAGAGAGTAGTCCGGTGTAATCAAACCTCGATATTACCAGTATACCCATTAAATCATTGTGGGGCCGCATTTGCCATCATGCCGCCCATGGGCGGGCATGATGTCGCCGGCGGCCCACCCCAAGGGGTAAGCCAGCCGAAGAGCTGTCACGATGCCGCACACGGCAGCGCCGTGGGATTGATGTAGTCGAGCACGATGCTAGACAACTCCGCCAACCGCCAAAGTGCTTGATTTTCTGCAGCACCACGCCGATCGCGTACGCCGCATCAGTGGCCACGCCTTTGCGGAAAGAGTGTGACGTCCACACAAACCCGGGAGGCGGTGCTCCTCCAACATATGTGCGACCAGCTGCAACCAGTATGAAACGATGGCCGATGTCCACGATGCCGCCGGCTCGTCATGGGTCACTGCCCACCGGGATGCTGGGAGATGGCAAGCTCGGCTATAACGGACGCTTTTATATCTACCCGTGCACTACCACACAAAATAAGGGCATACACATCGACGGGTGAACAAGTAACCCGTACCGCTTAGCGGCAACGGTAGCCAGAACATCAATTAGGAAAGGAGGAAACCCCGTAAACTAGTTTACAACATTACGGGTGCCGACGCAGTTTGAAGAACGTGAATAATATATGTAATGTAGAAATCGGGTTGCCAGCGTTGTAGCGTTTCCAAACTATATCAATTATTCATATAGAAGACGTAAGGGTCGAAGGATACAGAAGACGCTAGTGTAACGCATAACGAAGCGAATAATGGGATATGATTGGCTGATATTTTTCGCTCTCCGCTAAATCAATCACCAATTATATATTACGCTATCGAACGCCGGGCACTTGCACGTGTACAGTTAAATGTACACTTGTACAATAATGTCTTAGAATTCTAAGCAAAATGTGCTGAGTTTTTGTCCTTTCGACTAGCCAGCCTGGCATATAACTTCTAACACCAGTTGCCGTCGATGGTTGTTAGAAGTTGGCGGCGAGATAAACCGCGGCGGGGCGGCGGCACTTTGCATCACTATATATTCGCCATTTCGCGCAGATTCCCAAGCGACACGCGCCATGTCGCTCGAGACTATGACGCATGTTCAAGTGGCGTTCGGCGCTCTCCCATGTTGCTGTCAAGTCCATATATCGCGCAGGGCGCGCCCATAGGGGCCTACTGAGGCAGTTGTGCTGACTGGGGTCGGGACTAGGCGGGCGGCTGGACGCCTGTATAGATTTTCACGTCCTCCATAGCTGCCGGGGCTGTCATACGGATGCGAGTCGGATGGTCTTGTATTGGGATCCATACCTCAAAACTCGCCCAGTAAACCACCTCGTAGCTTCTTTGACATGCTCAAACCGTGTCGAGTGGGTAGTTCAACCGTCGAGAAAATATCGGCAAGCAACTGTACACGTCTACCGTTGAGGATCCCTTATGAACCGACTGCGAGATGCGCACCACCGACCCCGTGCCGCCACATGTACCTTCCCCATGACCAAAACGACTCGTAAAATGGAGCTGGCGCCCACATCAGCTCGCCCATTGCGCGCCCCACGACAAATACACTTGAATAGGCGCTAATCTGGGCAGGGAGACTTCTCACTTTCCACCCGGCCCTTAACACCGGGCGAAGTACTGCGTATGTACTAAATCCGGGCGAGCCGGCGCGCCTACTGGTACAGGTATCGTGATCCTCCTGCGAAACGGTAGGTGGACATGTCCCACTAGGAGGAATTTGGTTAAAATGGCCGGCTTTGCGCCAAGAGACCATGGTTGCGATTCCTCCTAGTGCCACATGTCCAAGTGGAGCATTCTTGGGCAATATATGTGGTACCCACACGAGGTGGGTAGGGCAGGTGGTCAGGGTATGGAGTCCCTACCACCCGCGACCCTAGGGCAGAGAGACCCTAGGGTGTGCTAGGGTTCGGCCGAGCCCTACACGCGGCACTGCACCTTGCGCGGTGGCAGCTGCCGTCGCACGAGGCTAGGGCCGCGTGAAGCCCTAGAGTGAAGGCTAGGGCTTCCGGGGCCCTAGCGTGTGCGAAAAAGCACGCGATCGCGGCCATGGCAAGGCGTCTGCACGTCACGCGAAGTGCTAATCGCACGCGGGCCGTGCGCGCACCGCACCAGACGCATTGCGCACTGCCCTTGTCTAATTGTACTCATTAAGTCCTATACTACTACTCGGCCGCGGCTACAGTGAGTCTTGTGCCTTGTACCAGCAGCAGTACAGTACTTCGTCTTCTGCAAGTAGTCTACCTTAGGGGTCCCTGTTAGAGGTCCGGATTCGAGGTACTATCTGAGTTTCCCTTAGAAGTCCCGCCGAGGTGTGCTTGGGCGGGTCTCTGATCTCGGGTATGTATGTCTCCTTGCGCCTCGCTCCGGGCTATGCCCATGGTATGGAACCCTAACCAATCAGGTGCCCTGCCTGTGGTCTCAACCGGGTATGGAACCCTAGCTTTAACCCTAGCCGACCCGGAAGGGCTTGGCTGTCCCGTCCTTCATGCGCACGCGGATATGACGGATGCTGCGGCATGACCGTCCGACGACCGGACGACCCACCACCATGCCAACTTCCGGCTTGCGCACACAGTGGCGTGAAGAGCAGGCCCTCCAGGAGGACACCACCACAGCCAGCATGGACACAGACAGATCTGAGGAGAAACATGCGCCGGGGTCGGCACCTTTCTGGCCGCGCTACGAGGCGGCAAAGTGCAACAACCAGCGATCCGCACGGTCGCAACTGTAAAAAAATTCGCAGGCCCCCAACTCCCACCAGCAACCCGCCGCCACATACGCGTGCTACAACGCCCATCCCACCTACTACTTCTCACCCGCCTCCCCGCCGGCACAGACGATAGATGCCACCCATGTGGCCCTAATGTTCGGCGATTTGGTGGCCCAGCACCAAGCTATGGACGAGAAGTCGCGCGGCCGGACTGTGACGAACCTGATCCGCACCCTCAGCCCCAAAATCGGCGTTTAAATACTACAAGCAAACGTCAGAGTAGTGACTCGCCGTCCCCCAAACCCACCGCCGCCGATCCCGCTGCACCGAGCGGCACTAGGCTCCCCACCACCACCGGGTCCGTCATCCTACGCTTGGCCCGCAGAGAAACAGCCATGAGCGTTCTACATACCCAATGGACAGGAGAAGGCACAGCGATCCTCGACCGCAAGGGCCGCCGATGCTCCACCCGCCTGCTCGGGGCGCCGCACCTCGACGACATCGAGCGACCGGTACACCAGGTGTGGCTTCGCTCCCCCTCGTTCAGAGGCATCACGGAGGCCGACATGTGGCTGCGCCTGGCGGAAGGCCTTCTCCCAGCGTACGACCAACCCCAGCCAAGCGAAGCGGCGACAGACCAACCGGCGGCGACACCCGCAGACGTCCTGGCACTCGCTGGAGTGAGAGCCTAGGCCGAGTACGAGGCCGACACATACGCAGACGACGCCGTCATCTGCCCCCCGACCCGCACACTACTGGCCCTCCTGGAGGTCCGCGAGGTATGGAAAGCCCGCCGCTCAGCCGACTGCGTGCGCCTTGAACTCCTCGATCCTCAAGCGACGCGCCTACTCCATGACGTGTGCCGCGACGCAGTACTGGCGCTGCCGTTTGCTTGGCGACCAATCGCAAGGCCGAGTAGTGATCCAAGTCACAGTAGAACACAGCGAGGACCGAGAGGACCAGCCAACCACCCCACCCCCAGGAGTACTCCCCCCGGCGCCATCCACCCATCCATCCGGCGCTAAGCAGTTCTTCCGATGCGCACTGACGGCCAAAGCGATCTTCACCGGCCCCATGGCCAACCTGGAGCTGCCGACGGTGGAGCACCTGACGTACGGAGGCCATCGCAGCTACCATCAGCCAGCGCATCGACACACCTCCAGAGCTGCAACACGCGCAGTGGCTGACGGACATCATGACAGCTGCCGGAGTCGAGATGTACCACCACCACACCGAGCCGACACTGCTGCGCGTGGGAGACGTCAACCTATGATCCATCTCCCTCGACCAAAAAGACGAGGAGTTCGCGGACACCCTGCGCCTGGCAGTGGCCCTCACTTCCCTTGTCGCACTACTGCGGGCAATACGCCTTTGCACCATCGTCATCTACCTCACGGAGTCCGAGTTCGACCCCTCGGAGCTGCTCATGCACCCCTTCAGCCAGACGATCCGGGAGGCGGGAGAACTGGGAGGCAACACTGGTCACAACCAGATCCGACGCGCAACGATAGGCCTGCGAAAGAAGGCCCGGAAGACCGCCCCAACGTCCCTCGCCCTGCGAGCCACCGGACGCCCAATCTACACCCTCGCCCTGCAGCGGACCGCCCACCACCACAGCATCATCGGTGGCACCCGCAGCACCGACAGAATAGACCAGTGGCGCAAGACAGTGTCGACAGCGTGCGGGAAGATCAAGGCCGCGCCAGCTCCGCACTCGTCGAAACGGGGTCCGCCTAACCGCGTTTAACGACTACCAGGCGCGAGTAGTCGCCTGTATATATCGCGTCTAACGTTAGGCGTCACAGTACTTTAAACTTGGCGGTAAGGATGAGTACGGCAACGGGGCCCTGCATCAAAGTACTATAGCGAGTAGCGGGTACTCGGTAGTCACGAGTGCACAAAGTACGACACGAGTACACGAGTCACTGTACTTTACGGGAATCGCCGCCCTTCATATATGCTATTAGGCGCGCGCCTCCTCACGAGTACGCGCGGAAGATACCCGCGTGATGACGAGTGATGATGACGAGCAAGCGGGGCAGTACGGTACTGGTCGATACACAACAAAGGCTGCCAAAATTCATTACACGGTAGTCACGGTTGGTTTTGTGATTTAATAAAGGTGAGGTGCCAGGCTGGATCAGCGGCCAATGAGCGTCGAGCTTCGGGATGTGGTTGAGCGGACATGGGATCCTAATCCTAGCTGGCAAAGTTAACGTCAAGGCACCGGACATTTTCGGATTTATGGCGGAGGGGTCGGCAACTGCATAAAGTATTAGGGAAATACTAGAAATTTAATTACAATGGGTCTACTACCGCCCCCGGCCCGTGCCCGCCCCCACTGGCCTGCGGCCGGCGGGCTCCGCTGCCGCCGGCTTCTTCCTGGCGCCGGCATGTGGAGTTATGCCCGCTGTCGGCTCGGGTGCTGACTGCCCCTTGTTGCCCGCAGATACTTCTGCGGGCATGCTATTCATGGCAGCTGCTGCCATCTGCTGCGCCCCGCGGCTACGGAGCTTGTTTGACAGGGCTGGCATGATGCCGCCGCGCGCTCCCGTTGCGCTTGCTTCCTCTGGCGTCCAGCCTGCATCCTCGCAGTAGCGTCCTGAAGCGCCGGGGATCTAGCCGCACGGGGAACATGAGCTCGTCGAGCGAGCGGGGGAGGGGGGCTGTAGCCGGTAGACAGGTCTTGCACCGGAGCGCCGTTCTGGTCGATTCCGGACTGCGGTAGTGATGCAAGAAAAAAGACTAAGTCGCCGACACTCGGGCAGCGACAACATCAGCAGCTACACGATGAGCAGGTAAACCGGCCGGCAAGCGCACCTTTGCACTGGGGATGCAAGGAACCCTTGCTGCATGCGTCGGCTTCATCGATTTTAGCATGGCAGCTTGCTCCTCCTCCACGGTCAATTAGGGTGGGCAGACGGGCCGTTCAGCTTGACCAGTCAAAAACGCTCGACGTGTCATCGGCGCTGACTGTCGTGAGGTAGTAGCGCAGGGGCGGGCCGCGCGGGAAAGGCGGGGGCTCGCGTGCTCCTCTCGGCAGCATGATATCTTCCCAAGACGCGTCATCCGTCCCGGCAGCGGCATGGAAGGTGCTGACGGAGGCCATGGTGGCACGGGGGGCGAGCTGGGCGATCTGCTCTTCATGCGAAGCGGTCAGCACAAATAGGCGAAGCAGCGAGCGAGGAAGTGCCGAAGAGTGAAAGTGCGCGCGCGGCTGGTGGCTATTCACGTACTTTATATCATTGCATCAGTCTGGAGTAGTAATGGTACCTCGGTACCCGGGGCGTCACAATAACATTTTCAATGACACTACGATGCATCTGCTGTTGTGTGTAATGCACAACGCGTTTCACATTAATCTTATTGCTGAACATATTACATGCATATCAACATACATACAACAAATGACATGAAATTCACAGAAGTACAGATGTGTATAACGGCAGACAAATGCAAACCACGAGACGGTCATCACGAGACGTCGAGCACGATAGGTGGTAGAGCTGCCCCCCGGTGGGCAGCTGCAGGTGGTAATGGTCCTTGTGACAACGAAGTAGCAGTAGGAGGCGCCAGAGACGCGCCGGGACGAGCCGCGCAAACGCCTCACAATGCGACCATAGCAAACGTTGCTGCAGCACAATTAGGGCGAGGGCAACGAGCTTTCTCAAAACACCGGCGGATGAGCGGCGCCATCCCCTAACGGACCCATTACGCGTGTAGATACGGAAAAACACAGTGTGTAACGATCGTTGATGCCGCGACGCCATGTTGCGAGGACACGCGGTCCGGGTTGACGTGTCTTGCTGGACAACAAGTGCTTGTCCCGACCACACGGACGTCCTCCTCCGCCCGCGCCGATTTATTGCGGTAGGCGTAGTAGGTGTCGTCGTTGACAACCGTGGCGAGCAGCGACCATGGCGCCGAGCGCGTCCACCTCACCTAACCTCAAGAGTAGAATATTGCGAGAGGGTGCTCCACTGCTGGAGCCAGCGAAGGCACGTACTGCGACTCGGCTTCGGGTGCTGAGGTTTACCCCCCCCCCCCCCCCCCTCAGCACCATAACGCAACGGGGACACGCCCCCATCTCCAATTCCTTACCGTGCGCATCGCCACCCGAAACGTCCCAGCTGCAAAGCCAGGGCAAAAACGGAAAACGACTTCGGACGCACGAGTAGAAGAAACCTCGATAACTACCGAGGGGTTGTCTATCGCTGCTTGATGATGTAACGCGTGTGCGCGGCACGACGACTCACTACCGGGAAAAGGAACCTCGGTGCGGACTTTATCAGCCTCAGCCTGATGTGTATAACGGCAAAGACAAATGCAAACTTTTGTGTCAACATCGGTTGATAATACCTGCTCGCGACGATATTGCAGTACACCGCGGCATCCATGCGTAACATTGACCCATATTGTCAGTATCAGAAAAAATATGTTGTGAGTGTGTCAGGAAATTATTTAGTGAAGCAGGCATGTGCAAGCATAATGCAGATTGGCCATGTTTCGTAAGATAGTATTGCTTAACATTACATTTGGAAACCCCAGACCCAACCGACGCCTATATGTATCATGCGCTGGCCATACTACGCAACTGCTCCCGCAACATATGGATATGCTCAATTCACACACGCCACGGTTGCTGCGTATGTGCTACTACTGCATGGCATCAACACCGCCATCATCCTCATCGAGGGCGGTGATGTCGTAGGCATGGGAGTGCTTCAAGTAGGAGCACCACCCGTGCCGGGCTGCACTATCAGCATCGGCGCAAAGTGCAGGAAAGGAACAACAACATGTAAGATGCTTCAGCAATAATATATAACACAGGTGGCCCATCACCTGATCATCTGCCTCGGCACAGCGTCACCAGCGGCCCTTTGCCGCCGCCCCCTGCCGGCAATGTTGATGGCCTCTGTCCATGTGACAAGTCTGCCATGCACAATCCTGGGCGGGAAGACAAAGTCCTGCTGGAAGACAGTGTTGATCGGGCCCTCTCACAGTCCAGTGCTCATAGGCGTTGATAGCACGCATCTCCAACTGCAAACACAACGGGAGGCGAAGTCATCGCGCTGTTTTTGAGGTGGCGCTCAGCGACAACGAAATAAGTTACCTTGACCTACAAGCTACGGGCAGCTACAAAGGTATTCTTCGCAGCCTTCATGGACATCGCGGCAGCAAAGGACATCACTCCGTGCATGAAGTTGCATGACGGCAATTTCCCGATGGATAGAACTGCATGGCAACCTTGACGCACTGAGTGCTCAGTGCATGGAGCACTGCACATGGAGATCAAGGAGGGCTTCCGCAACGGCAGCAACCAACAGCCCCAGGACCTGCTCAAGTTCGGCAAGGTGATGCTCTCCAGGATTGGCCAAGTCACGACGCGCAGCACCTTGATCGCGCACCACCGTGACATGCATGGACCAGCCCATCGTGCACAGCCCCACCTGCCCAAGGCAAAGGCGTGTGCCGTGAAGGCAGAGATGGCAGAGAAAGCGGCGACGAAGCGAAGGAAGATGTGAATGCATTAATTACATCTAGTGAGCGTGTCCCTTCCCCTTCTCGCCCTTACTGGATTTGCCATAGACAACCATGTCACATGAGCGGCAGGTGCTCGGCTCACCGCTGCCCTCAGCCCCCTCACCGATGTTAAACGCCTCACCTCCCGCCTCCATCGTTGCTTCGCGCCCCGCCCTCCTCTGCATGAAGTACTTCTTTTCATATGGCCCGCACTTTACCGCATCCCAGCTGTCAATGCTGTCGTAGCTTTCAGAAATGCGCCGATGTGCGGGGCGCTGAATAGTCGCCTTCGCTGGTGTTGTCTGAGATACGCGCTCACCTTGATCGCGCACCATCTTGACATGCATGGACCAGCCCATCGTGCACAGCCCCACCTGCCCAAGGCAAAGGCGTGTGCCGTGAAGGCAGAGATGGCAGAGAAAGCGGCGACGAAGCGAAGGAAGATGTGAATGCATTAATTACATCTAGTGAGCGTGTCCCTTCCCCTTCTCGCCCTTACTGGATTTGCCATAGACAACCATGTCACATGAGCGGCAGGTGCTCGGCTCACCGCTGCCCTCAGCCCCCCTCACCGATGTTGAACGCCTCGCCTCCCGCCTCCATCGTTGCTTCGCGCCCCGCCCTCCTCTGCATGAAGTACTTCTTTTCATATGGCCCGCACTTTACCGCATCCCAGCTGTCAATGCTGTCGTAGCTTTCAGAAATGCGCCGATGTGCGGGGCGCTGAATAGTCGCCTTCGCTGGTGTTGTCTGAGATGCCCGCTCACTCTCGCTCCATGCGCTCCTGCCACTCCGTAGCGCGCAGCTTCCGAGCGCGCTCACCCAACTCACGCGCACGCTCTGAGCGCACAGTTCGGAGCGCCTACTGTTCCAGCTTGTCTGCCTCGCTCTTGCCCGGCAGCGCCTCCCACCGGAATACATAGCCACCCGTCTCTATGGAAAGCGGTGGCGGGATTGGTGCGCTGAATCCGCCCAGCCCATCACATCGCGCAGAGCATCGCTATCGTCCATCGGGTGCATAAAATGCGCCTCGCACAGCGCATGCAGCTCGCGCATTGCGTATACTTTGGGATCATTGAAGGCAGTGAGGAAGGGCCATGCCTTTGGATCACTTGGGCCCACTGAGTAGCCAGTTGGCAGCTCCATGTGGTGGCCGTGGCCGTTCATGCGGTCGTACATCGCCTCGGTCACCGCCGAGACCAACGCCTCCTCGCCTACCACTGGTAGGCCGTCTACTATGGTGGACTTGCCACACTTCCGGCAGAATTCGGAGGCGGCGGGCTGGTGGCCGAAACGGTCAGAACGCACCGAGCGCAGTTCTCGCGTCGCGCCATATCGTTGGGGCGCTGCGTCGGCGCGAAGGGTTTTCAGCCTCCAACCCGTTGTAGCATCAACGGACGATGCGAGAGAACAACGGAGGAACTCAAAAATCCGCCACGGCAACGACCCCAGCTTCCCCTCCCTCTTCCGATATCGGGTGCGTGTCGGGTGGGATCGGTGCCGAGATGTCTCCGATTATGTTTGGCGTGGGTGGGCTGCAATGAGTGAGTGGGGCAAAAAGGGCGGCGTCCGTACCTGATGCGGCCGAGTGCACAGCCGCTGTTGACCACTGTGGGCACCACCTGCCCGACTACCGCCAGTAATGTGTACCCATGGGATAAAGTTTGCGCTCCGGGGGGCGTGATGCGCAGTGGCCGCGCGCACTGGGGGCAAGCGCGCTATGTGCAGCTCGGGATGGGTGAGGAAGTTTGTTGTGTGCTGGACGAGGTGCGCGCGGCCCGCATAAAGGATTCTATTATAGTACAGGAGTACTAGCGCAGTGTGCAGTGTGCGACAGTGTGCGCCGCAGTGCGCAGTGTGCAGGAGTGTGCAGTGTGCGACAGTGTGCGCCGCAGTGCGCAGTGTGCAGCAGTGTGCAGTGTGCGACAGCATTGCATAAATAGTTCATGCACGATATCCCGGTACTGGTACGCCGTCATATCACGTACCATTTGCGTACGGGTACTGCCATGGCAGTCATGGCGGCGCGGGTACTCGCGACCACCGCCGAGATAAGCTGACTGTAAGCGGATATAGGCGAGGGTTAGGCGCGGGTGATACGGAATAGAGTAATTGTACAGTAAAATTGAGTACGGATACAGTACAAGTACCGTGTTAAGCTCGGTTAGGCGAACCCCGTTTCGACGAGTGCGGCAACAACCGAGAGGCGCCCTGCCGACACATCGCTAGCCCCCACCACCAGCAGGCCCTATCAAACTTCCACTTCCAGCAACCCCAGCAGCCCAAATCGCACCCCATGTCCGCGACGCCCCCCCCCCCCTCCCCCCCCGTGGGTTCGAGCACGTACCACCGAGGCGCGGAGATTTACGCCCGTGCTCGTAAAGCACGCATGGCAGACGCGGAGGCAGCCATCGACCAGCGCGGAGCAGCAACAGAGTGCGCCCCCGGAGCAGCCCACCCAGCCCCTGCGCCTGCAGCCACAACCCCAACGGCAACTGCCATGCCTAGAGCACAAGCGGGCGACGAGGAGGAACTGGAACTCAACTACGAGGAGAACGACATCGCCATGGAGGTGGACACCACCCGGAGTGCGGCAGCAAAGACACCATGCATGGCTGACATATCCCTCGAGTCTTCCCTGCGCTCAACAGTGCACCGCACATTCCGGGACGAGGGCACGCCCAATGGCACCACAGAGAGACTGGCAGAACTTCACCACCTCACCACCGCAACCACAGAGCTGCTTGCAAAGTCCTCCCCTGCCAGCCAACCCGCAATAGCCACCAAACTTGCCAGCCTCACAGCGGAGTCCCACCAGCTGCGCAACCCACAACGCCTCTCCATCAAGCTAGAACGTCACCCCAGCCAGCCCACCCCAACAGGCAAAGGCAAGGCAGTCACAACAGCTAAACATAAGAAGAAGCAGCCCATGGGCCGCAGCCGCTCGGACGGCGCCACCCGCAACCGCAGCAGGAAGCAAGCCATGCCTCTCAGGCACCCGCGGCTCAGACAGCGAGTGGGAAACGGACGATGATGCAGCCCACCCGTCTAGCAGCTCGCACCAGTAATATAAGCTGCTGAGCGAGCCACTGCCGCGACAACCAAGCCAGCTGACTCAAGAACACCGCCCACCACTAACCATGTGCCCGGTGCAGCTCGTACACCAACACACACCCGGAAACTCACCACACACACACACACACACACAGAAGACACACCGCTGATTCCCAAAACCACCACATGCACCGCCTACCCAATTACATGTCGGAGGGCACCGCAGCCCCCACCAATCATACTAGCCGGCTCGGCAGTGGATAAATACTGAGCACCACATAGCTATTCCGGTCAGCCCCCTTCCCCCATCTCACCTTGGTAGCTGCAAGCGGGACGCTTCGGCTGCCTAAGCTTGCCTGCTGAGCTCTGAATGGGATAGGCCTGACTTAGGTAGGGACATCATGGGGGCGTTGCTGTCCTAGCTTCAGCCCCCAGGAAGGAGGAGGGGCTTGGGCACACTGGAGGAAGGCCGTTAGCTTGAGCTGTAATTACACCTAGTGTTCCCTACCATGGTCAGAGATAGCAGGTCCTAAGAACAACTCCGTATGGGCCAGTGGACGCAGCAGACTAGCAGTTGTAATCAATTTCAATTTCAATTTCTGGGCAGGCATGCCGCGGATGGCCCATCTTGCGCTCGCGCGGGTGCCTAGCGGCAGGGTGCCGAGAGAGGTCTGGCAATCACATCATGTCGAGACCGGTGGGCTGTCTGTATGCGGTTTGAGTTACGATGAAAAACACGGACGTTTGGGTGCTGTTCGATGGGGTCGACGAGTTGAGTCTAAATCACTTTACATCACGTGTACATTTGCTACCGGATGTACGATAGCGATACCTAAGAGGATAGAAGACGCTCGTGCGACTTGCTCTCACGCGTCACGCGGCCCGCGCGGTGGTTCCGCGGTGCCGCGCCCCGATCAGCATCGGCATTGCGAGTCGCATCCGCCCGCCCGATTGGCCAGCACTACCCACTGCCACCTTACCCAGCCCCGCCGCCGCTACCCACTATTCGTTGATACATGGTTGTCGCTATGTCCTCTCATGGCACATGGGATGGTAGTTCCGCTCGCGCTTAGCGGCACCAACGGCGGTCGGCCGAGAAAGGTGCCCGCACCTCCGGTTCCTTAGACGATGATCCTCGCCGCATGTGCTCCCAGTTCACCGCCGCCTCGACGCAACATACGACGTGGCGCGCGGCGGGGGTAGTATTATTGGTGGGGTCATGCAGCCCGATCCTTTGGCGGCGGTGGCTGTGGATCTCACGCAAGGTCAAACATGCGTTACACGTACCGTTTTTTTTTTGCGGGGTTTTCAATTTCGAATTTTCCCCGAAAAGTATCCGTTAAGGTTTGTGACGAGTCTTCTTGAGTATCCGTCACGCCGGGATGTAACGCTACGGTGACGCCTCGATATATATATAATATCATTCTGGCAGTGCGAATATATAGCGTTACGCGTTATACCACTTCTACGCAAGAACAAGAATATGCATTCCCCCTCGTAAGTCTTGACATGTATGTATCTGTCCATATCGCCACGTCAGCACCGGCGCCGCCGACCGCCGAGTGGTACAGTGGCGCATTTTTATGATATAATTAACTTACAATATTCATACTTACTTACATGAGCTAGCAGCAAAAGGCGATATCAGGAAATCACAAAAAAGGACAATTAGAAAGGTCCTCTACAGCGACTGAGAGGTGGAAGCAGCAACATGAGAAGACGCATAATGGGCACGAGCCCACGCATCAGACTTGGCCATCTGCACACCGGCAGAGAGAATGCCGCCCATGGTACCATGCACGCAAGCCGAGACCCGCTGCAACTAACAACCCCCGCCGTGTGCGCGACAGGTGACGGCGGAACTCAGCAGGTTGGCTGGCGACAAAGTTCCGAAGTGCCTGAACGGATTGACCACGAAGAAAGCATGAGGTCCGGGCGGAAGGACCGCCAGGGAAGTTGCGCACAACCAACAGCACCGCGAAGATGTAGACCACCGTCAAAGCGGACTTCCCGAGACGGCCACGGTCCTCAACCACAAAAGGGTAGTACCGGCGAACACCCTGCACTGGGGCGGAAGACGCCCGGTCCGCTGCCAACTTACCATGCTCCGCCTCGGTCGCCGCGATTCCCGGGGTGCACCAGCGGGGGTCGTTGCGCCAAGTGGGGGTCGTGGAGGACACGCACGCGAATTCGAACATGTAATCGCACGCCGCCGCCCCCCCCCCCCCCCCCCACCCCGCCAGCGTCAAGTCCGACGGCCGCGAGCGGTCCGTTGGGCGCAGCCCACTCGTCTCAAGGGTCAAGTCGCCGGCTCCCGAACGGTCCCGGTCAAGCACCGCCCCCGCATCAATTGCCACGGATGCCCACAGATTCTTCAAAGCGGTATGCATGCGGTGCTTGTAGTTCGCTACGAGGCATATGGGTAGATGATCCACGATAAAATCCGTAGCGCTCCGGTTCGAGCCATCCGTAGAGCGAAGCCATAAGGGATCAATACCACACGTGGGGCCATGGCAAGTGACAAGCGCGGAGCCTCTGCGCGGGCAAAGGCCCAGTACCCGCGCAGCGGCGGCCGAATAAGCAGCATGGGGAATCTTGCGGGCTGACTCGTGATACGACTGGAAAAGCGATAAGGAGCCCGGCCCGCACGCGCTGTACATGCGCAAGGTATCAAGTCGCGAGGCCGCGGCACCTGTACGCTGAAAGCTGAGATCGAGGGCCACGAAATCACGCAAGCGAATCGCACGGCTTAGATGGCGTTGGACAACCATGGTCGTGGGTTGATCATCGGAGGTCGCACCCGAACCCGTACCCGAGGGCGGAGCAGTAGATCCTGGCATCAATTCGTATATTCATCAACGGCTTGAGATGTTATAGGCGGCGGAGGGGGGTCTGCCTGTTACGTTCGTGATTGTGCTCTGCGCAGGTTCGAACCATGCCGGGCCCCTCGGTGGAAATATAACCGAGGGGGTGGGGGGGCCCGATGCAAATATTTTTAGGTTCTCCTACAAACCCTGGTACAGTGGCTTACCGCGCGGCCCGCAGCCCGATAAAAAGGCGATGTACTCGCCCCGTGCGGGCGGATTTTACCCGCTTAGGGGCCCGCTAGGCGCAGCCCAACATCAGAATATGGGAGCGTGTTGATGGCCAGCACTACCACACATCCTGAACGATTCCCTGGTAGGTAACTAGATGGACCCACCCGCTGACTCGGGGGCTGCACCCCTGCGCAGTATGGGCTGAAGCCCGGCTCTACCAAGGGCGCATTGAATGCGGACAACAACTGTAGGTGGCCTGGCTTTTGAGCAACCCTTTATCGCAGTATGTGCTAAGTAGTATGGCCGTTTTGCGGGAAGTGCTCACTTGCTTGCATGCCGACGGTGGGGAGAGCGCGCCTTGTGAATGTGCTCTACGATGGTAGAGCTAACTCTCGGCGTGCATCCGTACAGATAGAACGCATGTACGTGCGATGTATTAAAAAATCGTGCCCTCGTGACATTGGGTTATCAAATTCATTACTAACCCTGAACAATGACACGCAAACGTATGGCTTGTACAACGAGAGCCCAACAAACGCCACTTAGGGCTCCCCCCACGCATGATGTCGTGTTCACGTATGCCACATGGAAGGGCGCGGCCGAAAACAAAGGTGAGGGCTCATTCATAATGGGCCAATGTACAATTGATGGTTGAAAAAGGGGGCCAAGACTTTTGTGGGCAGGTGTATACCTGTGGCGTTACACGCAAGTAGCGTCTTCTATCCTTCGACTTGTTTGAGCCTCGCATTAGCCAGAAGTTACGATCGTCAAACGAAACGTCCGGGATCGTAGAATCGTACCGAACACACCCGGATACCCCGGCTGTAGGAAATGGGACGCGCAACCCCCCAAGTTACGATCGTCAGGCGAAGCGGTCTCGCGCCCTATAACTTCGTCGGAGAATGGTCGGAGGAGTGATTTCCTACAGCCGTCAGCCGTTTCGTCGGAGATCTCCGACGAAAGCCATTTCCTCTGACGAAAGACATCATGTGAGCCCATCATGCGCCATCGCGCGTCCTCCCCCCCCCCCCCCCCCCGCCCCCCTCCGGCCCCTCACAGCTTCTGTACCAGCCACCGCCGTCCGTCCCGAAGCGTGCCAACACGTCCGCATTTCGCGGTGCAGGCGACGCACCGGCTGACCCCCCCCCCTCCCCCCGCGGGTCAAGGACTTGTCACGTGTGCTGACTGCGCGCAGTCAGGTCAACGAGGCGTCACGTCGTAGCTCCTAGTATGCCAGCGCCACACACCACCGACCCCGCCACTGCTCCTTCCTCCTTCATTGCCCTGGTCGACGAGGCTTGTGCGCGGATGGTTGAGTCGCCTCTTGCAGTCGCTGCGGGCGATGTTGCCCGTGATGCTGTTGAGAATGCCTTCTGGGACGACAACGACGACGTGGGCGAGGGCGAGACCGACGCTGACGACGCCATCGCCGACCCCTCACCAGCCCTTATCTCCCCGGAAGTTAAATCTGCGTGTGAAGACGGCATCGGTGATGGCGAGGGCGCAGCTGCGCCGACGATCAAAGCCAACTCGAAGTGGGCGCTGGGGGAGGTGTTAGTCGCCGTCCGCTGCGTCTTGGCCGCCAATCGCTCCAAGTCCACGCAGACAGTCCTCAAGCGCGCCAAGCTCGCACAGTCTTTCTTTAACAAGTTTGCTTCAGACGTCGTGGCCCTTGGTATCTGGACCCCTGCGCTGGGAAGGATGGTCACCCGACTATCGAGGAGTCTTACGAGCGCCGCACCTCCTTTACCGAGTCAGGCAAGAATAAGGGCAAGAGCCCTCTATTCACCAAGCATGCCGAGATCGTGAAGACTGTGCAGAACGAGATCATGCCTATCTTGCGCCGACACCTCGGCCCCGACGAGAAGCCACCAAGCGGCAAGACATGGGCAGACGTGCAAAGCGCTGCCAAGCTCGAGTATTGGGAGCACTTCAGCTCGTCCAGGGCCCGCGTGCGGGGCAAGCCGATCCCTACCGCTTGGACCGAGCCCGCCTGGGAGTGCTTTGTTCTAATCGGCCAGCTGCCCAACGGCAAGAACATTGGCGAGTTCTGCCTCGGTGGTACAACCCCCACCGGCGAGGGTCCAGCCACAGGCCGCGCCACTCAACGTGAGCTTGAGAACAGCCGCAAGAGGACTCGTCGTGAGGGGGAGCGGACTGAGGCCGCTTACAACCTTGTGGCACATCATTTCGGGGAGCAGAAGAAGGCATCCAACTCTACTGCCTTCGCACTTTCCAAGAACAACAAGATATGGACTGCACAACTCCTGCTGAAGCACGGCAATGAGCAGCAAAGGGACAAGGCTATGCAGATCCTCATGAAAAATTTGGAAGAAGAGGATGAGGCTCCTACCGCCCCCCAGCAAGCCAACCCGGCCCCTGTGGATTACAGCTCTCCTGCTCCCTCTGACTACAACCCTGCCACTGTAGGGCAGATGCTTCAGGACAAGGCTGCTGCCGGGCCACCAACTTTGTTTCTAGAATAGTCAGCATAGCCCCCCCCCCCCCCCCCCCTCCCCCCCAAATAGGAAATAATGTGACAAGAGGCATCATCCATTACACCTTCCCTACCCTAAGTATATGTAGACACGTTTCACAGAGTATCATGCCATGGCCCTAGGCAGCCATTCACATGCTTGTCACACACTGGCCTGCAGACGCCGGCATGCTTCAGCTTGCACAACATCTTCTTTCTGATCATGTAGCTGATATGCTCAGCTATGGCTTCCTGCCTACTGGTGTAGTCCTCATCCTGCTCTACCTCCTCTGCTGATGCTGGCTGCCGACCTACTATACTCAGATCTGTACCGACATGGACATGTATACGCGCTGTCCACTTGATGAGCTGCTCAGCTACGGTAAATCTGGTGCGCAAGTCGGCGGCACCTACATCCGAATCGACGAGGTCAGTTGGCAGATCCTCCGGGTTAGCGTCCATCCGCATTTGCTCATTGATCATTTCCACCGCCGCAGATGCTGTCCCCCCGAAGGCGTCCAACTCCAGCGGCTCCCAGTCATCATCACGCTCCCCGATTGTGTTGAGACCATCGTACTGCGACAACACGTTGTGCAGTGTTGAGCACGACCGGAACATGTCGTCCAGTTGTTCTTTGGTTGACACATTCGAAGGGATCTGTGACACAGGGGCGGATTAGCACAGCCTATATATTTCATCATATGGCGCACAGCATCACACACACACACACACACACACACACACACACACACACACACACACACACACACACACACACACACACACACATGTGCCATAACACGGCACTGCCAGCTGCGCACAGGGCCCGTCATAATGTCACACCTTCAGAACACGCCACCTTTTCTTCTTGATCCCAAATATTCCGAGTCATTTCGCACACTTTCGCTGAGAGCGCTAGCAACCGCCAGGGCAAGTGTGCCAGCCTCATCCGGCTTTTGACCCGCCATCGATCGTCTCTTTCCATCTGTGGTAACCCCCGTCATTGATGGCATGGACACCCTTGTGTTCGTGCAGGCTGCCATCAGATCTATACGTCTGCCATGTGGCCTCTGTGAACAACTTGTTTTCTCTCACCTGCAGTTAAAACCAACCCCAACATTCAATCGGCATGAGGGAACCACCATAGCGCAAGCGGGAAGAATCAATCCGCCAGCACGCACCTCACTTATGAACGGGTCATCTCTCACTATGGTTTTGTCATTACGACCCCCAGCAAAGGGACCGTGGACAGAAAAGATCAACCTGCACATGAGAGGTACATAACAGCACAACATTTGAGGGAGATACAAGAACGGCGCTGAGGCGCTTGAACCAGCAAGAATTGCGCTGGTTTGGGGCGAGTGGAGAGGGGGGGGGGGGGGGGGGGGGGCTCACTTCTGGTGACCCACATTCACATTCCAAGCTAGCGTAGGGTACCCCTGCTTGCCAACCATATTGGCGCGCTCCGAAGCCGGGGCGTTGTCGTAACCGCCATTGTGGACAGCGTCTTGACTGGATACGGCACCGGGAAAGCCGCAACGAGCAAAGATGCGCTGCTGCTTCTGCACGTCGGCTTGCGTTTGCGGCGCCTGGATCCACACAGGCTGAAAAGTCCGGACGAACCACCGAAACCATCCTATCACAGTCTGCTTCTTGCCTTCTTGCATGTCCATACCGAACATGAAAGTTCCCAAGGTAGCCTTGGACAAGTCAGAACTATCCTCAATGCCGTCGACCGGGATGCCCAGGGCAAGCATACGGAGAGCCGCAGCAAGCTTCAAGCCGAGCGGTGCGGGAGGGTTGCCAGCCTTCTTTAGCGTCTCGTCGGGGAAAAGTTTGGAGGCACGAGTCTGCTGTAGCAGCCAGTTGAACATGGGCCAAGGAACTCGGAACTTGAAACGGAATTCGTCCCAGGCCAGTGATCCCTGACGCATACCAGACAGGTATCGGGTGTACCACTTGCCGTTATAACGTCGCGCTGCCTCTTTTCTTCCCGCGACCCATCTTCATAGGCTTCCTGGTAGGGGCGGCGCGCTACCTCCAAGGGTCCACGCGCTGTGTCCCGCCCGCCTTGTCGGCGCCCGCCGCCATCCTCCGGAACGACGAAGTAGTCCATGGGGTCGAAGTCATCGTCCGGGTCGCCCCATTGCAGATCTCGTGCCCCCAGCAGCAGAATATTGCAGATGCGCCGAGAGAGATCATTAACACTCTCCTCCTCTTCGGCGACTATTTGCGCGATCGTGACCGGATCCAAAACCCCCATCTTGTCCGATTCCGCATCCGAGTCGGCGGAGTGGGCGAACATGTCGTGCTATACACTGCGGCGGGGCGAGGTTGAAGCAGAGCGGGAGTGGGCAGAGGCTCGCTGAGTCGTGTGGATCGAGGCACAATGGATGATTGATGCCCGCAGAGCCCCGCGCGCCCGTTCGAATTCGGCTGACAAGCGCGCGCCCCCCGCCCGTATCGTTTGACGATCGTAACTTGGCGCGAATATCGGCGCAGCTTCCTCCAGGGAAACGGCTTGAATGGTCGAAGATCTCCTACATTCCTCCGATGGGCGCGCGCCTCGCGCCCCTTTCGTTTGACGATCGCAACTTCTGCCTTAGTCGCTACTCGAAACTTGAAACGGCGATAGGGCGGACTTTTCGTGGTCGGTGCATGCCGGGTACTTTGATTATGGTCGTGTTTTAGTCATTAACATGAGCTAGCAGCAGAAGGCGATATCGGGAAATCACCAAAAAAAGGACAATCAGAAAGGTCGTGTTTTTGACGGTGTGATCACTGGCCTCTGGTTAGTCTTAGGCCTGTATGACACGGGACGTGCTCTACCGGTAGACCGCTCTACCGCCGTAATTTCTACACGCACAGCGCGCCACGTCGCAAAAAGTGCAATTCGGCCCTAGAGCGGTAGACCGGTCTAGCATTTCGGCGGTAGGGTGGCATCGGTAGCTACCAGGGTTGGGCTCCAGTCCACTTTTGAATACTGCAGGCTGCAGTGCAGTGCAGTAGGCTGCAGTGCATGCTGCAGTACTGCAGCCTGCAGTGCAGCCTGCAGTTAAGGCTGCATTCAACGGGCTGCAGTACTGCAGGCTGCAGTGCAGGCTGCAGTAGCACTGCATTTGCTGATTTTAGGGAAGGGAAGGGCGGGACAGTGAAGGGCAAAGGGGCTGCCATGGCGGATGCAGAGGGGCAGCAATCGTGGTGGAAGTTGTAATACATCATTAAATTGCCTACAGAGGGGAAAAGCCTACTGTGTGTACATTTGTGTGTGTCCAACGATGATGCTGTCCCCACGCATGCATAGTGAAACATGCGTAAAAAAGCATGATGGCATAAAAACCCTCTAATTTCCCGCCTCCTCATCCGCTGGCGCTGCCTCCTCATACTGCTCCAGCATGGACTCCACCGCTTCCCATTGAATGCGGCTGGCCTCCCCCTCGCCCTCGCCATCAAGGACTTGGCTGGCCAGCCAATCCTCCCCGCATGGCTTGAGTAGATCCGCCGCCACGGCGCTGAAAGCAGCCTCCCCGTAGTACGACGCCAGTACCTCCTTGACCTTGGCATCCAAATCCAGATTCTTCTGAATAAAGACGCAGGCACCCATGTTATCCAGGTTCATTCTATTTCTTAAGTGCATGGTGACAAGGCGTGGGGGCCCTCGTGGGGCAGTGAACCGTGTAGGCCGCCCGTGTCGGCTAAGTGGCACAGCCAACAACACAGGACGTTCGACTTCCTACTCTCGTCGGGCGGTAGGCTAGTGTCATGCGGCACGAAAAAAGACCAGACGGCACGGTTGTTCTCGCGCTGGGTGCCGCCCCAGCAGCCGGCGGCGGCTTTGCTGAGGATAGACAGGGGGGGCACTGGGGTTCAGGCCTAAGAGTGGGTCATCTTCGTCGTTGTCGATGAGAATATCGTCGGCTTGCATCCCAAGTGGTGTCTGTGCCACTCGTGCTGACCTGTTGCCTGCAGTGCTGGCCGCTGCGGCGCCGGTGCTGTCCGCTGCCATCGCCTCGTCCGCCATCGCTGCTGCGCCTTGCCCCGCGGCAGACTGGTATCCCTCCATGTAATTGACGAAGAGTGACGAGAGGAGGATGAGCACGGTGAGCGTAAAGTGAGGATAGGTTCGGCTGGTGTGTGTGGTCTACTGGTATGTGCCCCGATGCGGCGACGTGTGATGTTAAAAGCGAGTACGGTGCTATCCGCGGCGCTCGGACCGCCGGAACTGTCGCCATATGGCTTGTTATCATTGGCGGGCGCCATCCAAACGCTATCCAGTGAGATTTGGGGCTGTTTGGGTTACTGCACTGCAGTCCCTTTTCGGGAAGTAATGCAGGCTGCAGTGCAGTAGGCTAACTGCAGGCTGCAGTTTCTGAAGTCTGCAGTGCACTCGGTACTGCAGCCCAACCCTGGTAGCTACCGATGCCACCCCCCGCTCTACCGCTCTACCGCTCTATTTTGAACGCGGCACCCTATCCCTGGCGAATCCACCTTCATCGCGCTACCCCTCGCATGCCGCTCCCTGTGGTCCCACCGAAACTTCGCGCGGGCGGTACACAGATTCCACGCCTCACGGCCATGGCTGCGCGCCCGGAATCGCCCCGCAAGGCGCCACGGGCGGCCGGTCAAGCGGCTAGTCAAGGTGTGGATCCTTTCGGGCGCCGTGGGCGCCGGGCGCCATGCCGTTGTCCCAGCGGCACGTCTCGCCATCCGGTGCGCCCAGCGGGGCGCTGCCTCCTAGCGTGTGTTGACCGGAAGGGCATCGCCCCGCTGGCCTCGCTGACCCGTCTCCATCTGGATCTCATGTCGCGGCGGACAGCGGTCAACCGACTTGAGCCCAGGAGACCGAGCAGCAAGTGCGGCTGGTCCTGCGATGCTCGGTAAGGCGGTAGCGGCTAGTTTGACCGGTAGAGTTGTTCCCGTGTCATACCGTTCTGAGGGCTCAAAAAGGAACTGAAAAAGTGAAAATACTACATGGTGATTGGCTAGTCGTCATTTGCATTTTGCGACGTTGTGAGCTGTGCGTATAGAAATTACGGCGGTAGAGCGGTCTACCGGTAGAGCATGTCCCGTGTCATATATGGTCAGATGTAGTCATCTAGAGGTTTACAGTACTTAGCAATGTTGTACTTCGCACGATCCTCGCGGTCGGCGCACGGACTGGGGCCTGCCGGCCCGCACCAGCACCACGACCTGAGGGATCCGCCCTCGGGCACCGGCACTCTCTGCTTTGCGCTCGCCTCAACCGGCTCGCGCAAGCAGTCTCGACTCTAGCAGTCGAGCAGAGTGTCAGCTTACTCTATGCCGACTCGGACCCGAGCCTCAGCCTCCGGAGACGCTACACCTTCCCCACCCCGCGACAGCAGGATGCCTCCTCGCCCTGTACCGGAAGACGCCCTAGTCGACGACGCCCCGGGCGGCGCCACAGCGGCATCCATCGCGGAATTGGAAAAACGTCTGACGGCCCAAGCAATAGCCCTGGAGAAGCGGCTGGCCGAGCAGTTCGAGGCGGCTACGGCCGCCTTACTCGCTCGACTGGCCCCTCCCGTGCAATCCACTGTGAGATTCAGATGTGACGTAAATGTGCCCTACTGGTGACGAACGACGACATACGGGGACGATACGGGACGGACGAGGGACGTGGATTTCATACCCAGTAGCGACGACTATCGCGCGCGACCTGTAAAGTACTATATGAATTTCTCGTTTCCATAATTTCATCAAATTGATATGCGCACGCGGGCTCGCGTGTCGCCCGCCGACGCGGAGTACCCGGGCTAAGTACAGGCGGCTGCAAGTACTCGCTGCACATCGCTGCACATCGCCGCGGTGTGCCGCGATGTGCGGCACGACGGGCGGAGGTGTGGGCGGATGTAGGTGGTACGGTAGGTGGTAGGCGGTAGGTGGTGTTCGTAGGTGCGCGTTTTAATGCAGCCGCCCTAACTGCTGATGATTGTGTAACGCCCCAGCACGCGCATGAAGTACGGGGTCGTCTCACGGTCACCGCCGCTCACCGTTGAATCAAGCGCGGACAGCCGCGCACTCGCATCTGTGTTGCCTGCCGGTGGTGGGTTACATCCACCCCAACTCTCAACCCCCCCCCGCCCCCCGCGCGCGGCAGCAGGCATGCCGGCAAAGGGATGGATAGCGAGTGTGTCGAAGGATGGCGTGTACACATGCAAGCACTGCCACGGCATCGTGACGGGTAGTAGTGAAAGGACGGCGCGAGAGCGGCACTTCCGGAAATACCCGAACTGTAGCCACTCGTTGAAGCGTGCGGCTAAGTTGCGCCGCAAGGCCGCCTTATCACAAGCAGCAGCAGCAGGGGCGGCAGCAGCAGCAGCAGCAACAGCAGCAACAAGCGCGGCAGCAGGAGTAGCTGGAGCCGTCGGAAACGGCCCGCCGGCGCCGGTCTCGGACGACGGCGGCTCGAAGGTGGACGATGTGATGGGCGTGGGGGAGGACCCCGTTGGCGAAGACGGTATGGACATCGACGCGCCTGCGTGGCCGCCGGCGGGCGTCGAACCCGCGATGAGGGCGTGATACGGAAAGGCGATCCCGGCGACTTCTACATGAAGGTCATCGCCAAGAAGTTCCGGGGAGTATGGCACTACGGCGTGATAACCGGCGTCGTTACCGAGTGGGTGTTGGAGGACTACGGCGGGGCGACCCAGTGGCGCGCTGTTTTCGAGGACGGTGACATTGTGGACCTTCTGCGTTCAGAGGTGAGTGGGCCCGGCCTGCGTGCTGGTGGCACCACTCAACTGCGGTTGTATGGAATCACACGCACCCGCCCGGTCGGCGTGGCAGGTTGTGGAGGCTATGGCGGCTGCCCAGGAGCACCCCCCTGTGGATGCGGACGGGGAGGCTCGCTTGGTAACCGTCCATCAAGGCGATGACTTGTCCAGTGAATCACGCACCTTGCCCGGCGTGCGTTCAACACAACCCGGCTGGCGGAGGCCAAGCAGAACACTGGCTGCCATGGCGTGTGCCATGTGCATGTGGTCCTGGGCTATGTCAGCATGATCAACCTCTTCCCCCTCGCGCCGTTCCACCTGTTTTTTTTTGGCTTGGGAAGGGACTTGTGGAGGAAATTTGTCACCGTGCAGGGCCACATTGGATTCCGAGCTATGAAGCAGAATCGAAAGGTAACCCCAAGAACTCCAAGAATCGAAAGGTAACCCCCCCCCCCCCCCCCGGGCGTGGGCGTGGGCGTGGGCGTGGGCGTGACGGCATTCCCCTCCATGACTGCAGGGTCAGGCAAGGTGACGGTGCAGTCCGGCTGGGTCATGGAGGACTGCTTGCACCACATGGAAACGTTTTCCATTCTTAACGCCGGTCCGCTGCTCGAGGAGGCCCGGGTGAAGGCGATCATGACCGAGAAGGAGCTTCGCGTCCCTAGGCGGTGCTTGGGCACATGTACAAGCGCATGCAAGGAGCTGCGTGGTTCGTCACGCGGTGGGGGTTGCAGAATGTGGTGACGGAGGAGTACGGCCCCGAGCGCAAGGCGCAGGTGGACGCGCTCACTAGGGAGGGGAGGACTCGATACCCCGCGCGGCGCCAAGGCGCGGCGGCCGGGGCAGCGCGGCGCCAAGGCGCGGCGGCCGGGGCAGCGCGGCGCCAAGGCGCGGCGGCCGGGGCAGCGCGGCGCCAAGGCGCGGCGGCCGGGGCAGCGCGGCGCCAAGGCGCGGCGGCCGGGGCAGCGCGGCGCCAAGACAGCGGCGGCCGGGGCAGCGCGGCGCCAAGACAGCGGCGGCCGGGGCAGCGCGGCGCCAAGACAGCGGCGGCCGGGGCAGCGCGGCGCCAAGGCGCGGCGGCCGGGGCAGCGCGGCGCCAAGGCGCGGCGGCCGGGGCAGCGCGGCGCCAAGGCGCGGCGGCCGGGGCAGCGCGGCGCCAAGACAGCGGCGGCCGGGGCAGCGCGGCGCCAAGGCGCGGCGGCCGGGGCAGCGCGGCGCCAAGGCGCGGCGGCCGGGGCAGCGCGGCGCCAAGGCGCGGCGGCCGGGGCAGCGCGGCGCCAAGGCGCGGCGGCCGGGGCAGCGCGGCGCCAAGGCGCGGCGGCCGGGGCAGCGCGGCGCCAAGGCGCGGCGGCCGGGGCAGCGCGGCGCCAAGGCGCGGCGGCCGGGGCAGCGCGGCGCCAAGGCGCGGCGGCCGGGGCAGCGCGGCGCCAAGGCGCGGCGGCCGGGGCAGCGCGGCGCCAAGGCGCGGCGGCCGGGGCAGCGCGGCGCCAAGACAGCGGCGGCCGGGGCAGCGCGGCGCCAAGACAGCGGCGGCCGGGGCAGCGCGGCGCCAAGGCGCGGCGGCCGGGGCAGCGCGGCGCCAAGACAGCGGCGGCCGGGGCAGCGCGGCCCCAAGACAGCGGCGGCCGGGGCAGCGCGGCGCCAAGACAGCGCATACAGCGGAATCGGCGGAAAGGGATGCATTACAAGCTGTGGACGGCAGCCGCTGAAAACTATGCGGTCATGCCGCAACAACCCCAGCACTGGCTTCTGGATACCTCTGATCTGGCTGACGGCGGCGGGCTGCGGGATGCAGGGCCGCATGACTGAGGTGGCGGTGCTGGTGAGCCCGCAGAGTCTGCATGCGGCGGAGGCGGCGCAGCCGCATAGGCACTAGACAATGCTCTGAAGCGAGCCCCAATTGTCTGCCCAGCGCCTGCCCCAATGTAACGCACCAGCTTGGCAGCAATTGGCAGCTCTTTTGCCCCCCCCCCCTCCACCCCACAGACACACTACCAATACCAGTTTCTCATCCCGGCGGGCAGTTGATGCGTATACCCAGGCTTGTGCGTACGCGGTGCGGGGGGGGGGGGGGGGGGGGGAATCACTATAGCTAAGCTAGTGATGTGAGATATGAGTGCAGCAACAGATATTGTGCAAGATATAATACGATGGCATGCAAGCGGGTCCCCGCTCTTCCACAATCATTGGCCCTGCTCCCTCTTGCCCCGCCCCCGGTGCCCTTTAGCTGCTCTCAGCATCCCGAGTGGGATGGGCGGGGCAGCGGTTGCTACCGAGTGAGGCGTAGCATCGTTTGCAGTGGCAACGCAGCCTTTCCGGTGTGACGCCGCCTGGATGTAACCCAGCAGTACGCGCAAAGTGCAAGTGCAAGCTGCTGATGGCGGGGATCCCGCGCGGGGGGGGGGGGGGGGGGGGCAGCGGCTGTGGGATAGGCGCGGCAGCGGTTGCTACAGAGTGAGGCGTCGCATTGTTTGCAGTAGCAACGCAGCCTTTCCGGTTGCATAGTGTGACGCAGCCTGGATGTAACCCAGCAGTACGCGCAAAGTGCAAGTGTTACACGTCCGTGTGCCCCACCCAATGACATTGCGCCCGACCTCACTGACGGCATGTCTCGCTCTCCTTCAGCTCCTGGGCCGTCCGCCGCCTCACCCTGCGCACCCTACCAGCCGCGCGTGCCTTCTCGGAAGCCTCACACACGGCGGCGCGAGTCGCGTCGTGGAACGCGTCCCTGACATGGCGGAACTCCGCCCTCTTCGTGGCCGTGGTCGGGCAGGGGACTGCCCGCTGATGGGTCGCCATGCATGGGTACTTGGGGCCGCACAAAGCCGGGGTGCCGTCGCAGCAACACTCCCAGTCCGTCCGTTGGCCGCAGTCCACGCATGACGGGCGTCCGGCCAGGACACGCACATGATAGTGCATGTGGCCGCCTCCCGCCACTGCTCGTAGTGCTCCGGTCAACATGGCGACGAGCAAGTCGGCATGTCCCGCAGGTGGCTGCGGGGCGGGTGGCGCGAGCGCAGCCTCGCTCGCCTCGACAACCCCCTCAGCCCGATCAGTCGCCTCGACCACGGCCTCCTCTGCCTCCTGACGCGGCGCACCAGGCGCATCATCGTCGCCTGGCAGGGCGTCCCCCCCCGCAACGGCGCCGTCGGCGGTGGCCGACGCCGTCGTGGCGGGGTGTTGTGAGGAGGTGGCCCTAGACATAGGTGGGGCCGGCACCGCCATGTGTTGCTCCACATGCGGTGCGGTTCCTGACGCGACAGCTCCGTCGCACCAGTACCGGCGCCGGCACCCCACGCACGCCTGCTGGGCTTACCACCAACCGGCATGTTTCCTTTGGGAGGCGGTTCATCCGCGTCGGAGGTGAGCGGCGGTGCCTGTGTGGGTGTGGATACTGCCCGGCCATTAGGGCTCCCGCCGCCTGTCGCTCCGCCGACCCACGCCGCGGCGTGTGCTGCGCCCCGCATAGTCGCCTCGAATATAATATACATGACGCGGGGACGGGGGGGGGATTCGTGCGTTTCGTATGTCGGCGTAAAGGCGTGCGAAGCTGCGGCTGGCGAAGGTGGTGGAAGTAAGCGTGGCGGCGTCGGCGGCGTATTACCGTGCGTGCATGCGTGCGCAACCCCGCGGCAGCAAGCGCCGGACTCGGCGTGTGCCAGCGGCAGAGCTGCGAAGCCATGGACACGGTACGGGATGCCAAGTCTGGCTAAGCAACTGCCGAGGCTGGCGGCTTAACCCCCATGTCCGGCGGTTGAGGGACGGAAAGTGCGTAGAAGTTGATCGGGAAAGCGGGCATATAAGCCTGGCTGTGCTAGGTTCCTATTAAGTAATGACGGTTTGTGCTAAGTAATTCTTAGGGGTAGACCATGCAGCGCAGGTAGGGGGCGGTATAAATGAGGCCGGGCACATATACTGCTCCACGAAACGACACTGTCGCACGTGTAGTTGAATAGACGCCCCCCCCCCCCCCCCCCCCCCCCGCCGGGTCGGCCCGCCGACCCGCCACGGCATGTAATATTTGTCATGCATCGCTGGGGTATGTGTGAGTGGATGCCCCGCCGCCACATCCCCCCCCCCCCCCCCCACCCCCCCCCCCCATTTACACTTGTGCACTCATAAAGTTTGGGCTGGTTTCGGAGCAATACATGTACGTATGTATATACATACAATGGAACGTAGGACCTGCGCGGAAAGAGGGGGGGCTGGCGGAATGCGTTGGGGGTGCGAAGAGTAGCGTGTTGGTGAGATTCGGGGTGCATCGGACGCCGGATGCCCATCCACCCAGCGTAAAAGACGCCTACGTAATATTCACACTATATATATTCACACGCAAATGTGTGAAAACCGGACATTCCGTGCCGGATGGGTGGGAATACGGCGTCCGATGCAGCCAAAACCCCAGCAACACGCTATTCTGTGCACCGCCAATGCACTCCGCCAGCACCGCCTCATTCTCTGTCGATTTCGAAAACGCCTTCACATTACCCACCGGTAATTGCAATTGCCACCGTGTAATGTTGTCACGATGTGCGCACACAACAACACTTACTACCGGTTCCGACGCGGATGGAGGCGGGGCTTGCGGAGTGCGTTGGGGGTGCGTAGAGTAGCGTGCTGCAAATAATTGGGGTGCATCGGACGCCGGATGCCCACCCACCCGGCGTAAAAGACGCGTAATATTCACACTTTATTAACACACAAATGTGTGAAAACCGGACATTCCGTGCCGGATGGGTGGGAATACGGCGTCCGATGCAGCCAAAACCCCAGCAACACGCTATTATGTGCACCGCCAATGCACTCCGCCAGCACCGCCTCATTCTCTGTCGATTTCGAAAACGCCTTCACATTATCCACCGCTAATAATTGCAATTGCCACCGTTTAATGTTGTCACGATGTGCGCACACAACAACACTTACTACCGGTTCCGACGCGGATGGAGGCGAGGCTTGCGGAGTGCGTTGGGGGTGCGTAGAGTAGCGTGCTGCAAATAATTGGGGTGCATCGGACGCCGGATGCCCATCCACCCGGCGTAAAAGACGCGTAATATTCACACTGCTTTATTAACACACAAATGTGTGAAAACCGGACATTCCGTGCCGGATGGGTGGGAATACGGCGTCCGATGCAGCCAAAACCCCAGCAACACGCTATTCTGTGCACCGCCAATGCACTCCGCCAGCACCGCCTCATTCTCTGTCGATTTCGAAAACGCCTTCACATTATCCACCGCTAATAATTGCAATTGCCACCGTTTAATGTTGTCACGATGTGCGCACACAACAACACTTACTACCGGTTCCGACGCGGATGGAGGCGAGGCTTGCGGAGTGCACTTGCGGTGCACAGACTAGCGGGAGACTAGACCCATTGTCGCTTATTTACAAGCACGGGCGGTGCTGCCAGACCTGATCGTCTACGGCCGATATAATATTCACACTATATTAACGTCGGTGCACACCGCCGCACACCGCCGCACACCGCCGCACACCGCTGCGCGCGCACATTCGTCGCACACATTATCCCGGATTCACTCGCCGTATCCATTACGCCGTGCTACTTCAACAATAAACATTGCGAAATTACACCGACACAATGCCGCACCGACTAGCTCTTGACAATACGTGCATATAAATAGTAGTGGCGCGCTGCTCCTCGCCTCCGATGTGTCGTTGACTGCTGCGGAAGGCGGTCGTCGACTGGGTGTTAGTTTCTCCACCTCGGCCGCCCCCCCCCCCCCCCCCCCCCCCCCGCCCCCCCCCCCCCCCCCCCCTTCACCGCTCACAGCGCCATGGCCGACCTCGCCCCCCCGGGCAAAAGTGGGCGGCGAGCCTTGTTGTCTCGCGTGTCCGCGCCGCCGGCATCGAGGAGGACGAGAAAGACATGAGGAAACCCGTGACAAGGTGGGCGCGCAACAAAACACTCCATCCTCCGCATTAGCACGCACCCACTCGTGGCTAACTTGTGCCGCGCGCAGGTTCGTCCGGGAGCGCCGTAAGGCCCACCTCAACGCCAAGGCTTCCACAGTGCCAGCGGCGCAACTCGTGGTGGCCGAGGAGGCCGCATCCTCAGCCGCTTAAAGGCGAAACGATTGTGGCTTGTTGTGGGTGTCTGGGCACAGGGGGCGTCCCGACGCCAAGGTAAGGAAGCTCATGGCGGCGTCGTCGACGGCACAGCCTCCCGGGGTGGTGAAGACACTGACGGATGACAAGAAGCGGAAGAGGCCAGTGAAGAAACGCCGAGGTAAGAAACTGACGGTCGCGGAGTCGGAGGCGGAGTCGGAGGCGCAGGCGGAGGCGGAGGCGGAGGCGGCGAGATCGTCGAAGCGGAGGGTCCCCCGGGCACGCAAGAACAAGAACAAGCAGTAGCCCCCGCCCCCTTTACCCCCCCCCCCCCCCCCCCCCCCCCCAGGCGGGAGCGGCTGGCGGCGAGGGGGGGCGGGGGGGGCGGGGCGGGCGTGGTCCCCCCGCCCCCGCACCCCCCCCCCCCCCCCCCCCCGGGCCACATCCCCCGATGGCAGCTGTCGCGAATATTGTAATTCAATCATTCTTCGGCAAACCGCTGCCTGCCCCCGCCCTCCCCCTCGCGAATATTTATGTAACGTGAGCACTCTTTGGCAAAACATGGCAGCCAAACCGCCCATCTGATGACCTTTGATCGGACGGCTGGCAGGCCCGATCAGCAGTACTAGTACTGCAAATTCCCCAGTGTTACCAAATACGTACGGCTGCGATTTGCGCTCCCATGTACTAATAGTCGTAGTTATCCACAGGACGACTAGGGTTCGTGCCCGGGTACCGGGTACCGGGTACTACATCCCCGGTACCGGCGTAATAAATATATCGCGTACTACCCGGTACTACACGGACAACCTTGTACCTTGTACGTCAGTGCCATGTACGCTTCACCGGGCTGGTACGACTACCAGAATGATGACAAAAAGGATTTATCGCCCGCCGGCAATAACGCCGGATGTACTCGCACGTAACTGGATGGACGTGCCGCCACCAGCAGCAGCCTTCACGGATAAATAATAGTCGCTAGTAGTAGTGCTTCGTCACCTGTATGTCACATCTGAATCTCATAGTGATCGCCTCCTCCCAAAGGTACCCAGCCAGCCATTCCCGCGGGCGCGCCTGCGCCCGAGGGTGGTGAGCAAGGAGCGCAAGAGCCCCTTCCTGCTGAGCTGGACGCACTTGACACCGAGCTCGAGTACGTCGACTTCGCCTACTTCGGCCAAGTCCCCCCTTCCGGTCCGGAGCCACCCCCACGCGACGGCGACGAGCCTCGCTTGTGGATTCTGACCGACGACACCGAATTGGAAAAAACGCATGACGGCCCAAGCAATAGCCCTGGAGAAGCGGCTGGCCGAGCAGTTCGAGGCGGCTACGGCCGCCTTACTCGCTCGACTTGCCCCTCCCGTGCAACCGCCTCCTCCCAAAGGCACCCATCCAGCCATTCCCGCGGGCGCACCTGCGCCCGAGGGTGGTGAGCAAGGAGCGCAAGAGCCCCTTCCTGCTGAGCTGGACGCACTCGACACCGAGGTCGAGTGCGTCGACTTCGCCTACTTCGGTCAAGTCCCCCCTTCCGGTCTGGAGCCACCCCCACGCGACGGCGACGAGCCTCGCTTGTGGATTCTGACCGACGACACCGCCGCCCGCGGCCTCGCGGAGCAGCGGGGTCTGACAGCGTACGACGAGTACCTGTATCTTGGCTGTTATGCTAAGGCCTGCGGCCAATCCCTGGCGGTACGGCCGTCACTGCAATACAGAGTACAGTACCTGGGCCGCCCGTCCCGCGCACGGCGCCCTCGCCCGGGCGCTGGAGCGCCCTGGACGGTGTCGATGGCGGCCGAGCCCCACCTTCTTGCCGCCCTCTCTCCGGCGCCGGCCTGCCGACCAAGTTTTGGAGCGTCTCCCCGCTGGAGCCTTCCGCCGCTTGGTCCTTTTCAGCCACTCCCACTGACTGGCTGCGGGACGCCTACCTGGCGGCGGGCGCCCAGCCGCCCCCCAGTGTCACGTGGGCATCGCACAGGTTGCGCAAAGGCGCGGCCTCGGCAGCGAGCTGCTATGTTGTGGTTCTGCTGCTAGCTCGTCCCCGTCCGGCCGCTACACTTCGCTACCTGTGCAAGCCTTTGGCTTTCTTCTGTGGCAAATCGTGCCTCCTTGGGTAAATGGTCAGATGTAGTCATCTAGAGGTTTACAGTACTTAGCAATGTTGTACTGCGCACGATCCCCGCGGTCGGCGCACGGACTGGGGCCTCCCGGCCCGCACCAGCACCACGACCTGAGGGATCCGCCCTCGGGCACCGGCACTCTCTGCTTTGCGCTCGCCTCAACCGGCTCGCGCACCCACCCACCCACAGCCATCTTTCTGCGCTAGGAGACACCCAGGCCAAGCCTGTGGTTCTCGTCTTAGCCTCCAATGTAAGCGAGCTGACATTCTTTGGCAAATCGTGCCTCCTTGGGCAAATATAGGCATTACACAGTGCTTTGCGGCAACTTGCTTCTTGACTTCAGGGAGCGTAGCCCACCACGGATTTCCGTATAAACTACAGTAGAACACTACATCGTAGACACGCGGCAAGGGGCACTGTTACCAGCCCCCGCCCCGAGGCGAAAAGGAATAACGTTTGAGCCAGGAATAAGGGCACGTTCAAAAAATGCTTTATTCTTCCCAGTGCGTCGGCACCGGACCCGCCGGTACTCGCATAGTCGCTGCCCGTAGTTAGTGACATCAGTGCTGTGTAGCGACTACTAGATTCTAGATTTTAAAAGACAAACAGCGAGTGGCTATGATGATCTCTGGCTGACCGGATCTCTCAGAGGATGAGCGCGCGATGATAAATGCAGCAAAAATATAGTACCAGGTACAGTACTGTAGAAAACCAGATACTCGCACTCGTAGTACCGCACCAGAGTTCCTCGCATTTTTTAACTAATCCAAATCGGATCAGCGCCGCCTCGGATCACTTAAAACGTCGTCTGGATACAATCTATATGTACGCGAGTACTACGGATCCAACCATTCGACTTGGTACTTGGTATATCCATATTTGTACTGGATTATCTGTCCTGACAAAAGGGTGCGGGCGCATAATCTAACCAGATACGGCCGCACATATCACATGGTAATCACATGACACCAGTACAGGTACGTGCTGTGTTAAGCTAAAAAAACTTAGCGCGGCAGTCGGGGCGCTTGCCATATAATAGTAGTAAAAAAAGGGTGATATTAATGGATATCTAAGGATATATATCAGTTCGAATAACTTTTTGACGATGGGTAGCGCTACAATTCGTGATGTATGCGACGTACTACCTTCTCTCCTCGCCTTTTCACAACATACGAGGTACTACGGAAAGCGATAGCAAGATCACAATACGAGGTAACACGCGCGCAGGATGATAATACAGTATGTTATCATCGTCGAGCGCCCATGAACTCGTACTCGTATTCGTACGAGCAGTCTGGCAACGACTATCTCACCTACCTATCTATCTGTATAAATATACGTTTTCGCAGTATCTATTCCGGGGTCGGCACGGGTATGAGTGTATGACCGTATGGTGATGTGGTCGCAACAGTCCAGCATGCTTGCTGCGGGGTACGGGCGCTTTTTGTAATTATTCTTTTGCAAGTCACAGGGCGCAGGCGTACCTGTACGAGTATATGACGATTTGGGACACATTTATAAGGGATTAGTAGTCTGTCTAAAATACTTAGCGACTACATGAGCTGCAGAAGGCGATATCAGGAAATCAACCCCCCCTGAGCCACCGCATTCACACGGTCCGTTTCGCAAAGCTCGTTGCGCGTATGCCTACAAGTGGCCCTGACAGCAACCGCTTCCGAGGCCGCCTCTTACGCGCTGCGACAGCGTTCCTGGTGACTGATCCTCCAAGCGAGGGTCGCCTTGGTGAAGTCCGTGAGCGTTCCCCTGAGTACTACGATTCCATGTTCCGTGTTGCCGCTTGCCGCCCATTTGGCCTTCCGGCGGCTCCTGTCCTCTCCCTTGGCGAGCCATGCCCTTGTGCTTCTTGCTCCTTCTCGGTACAAGGTATGCTGGCCCGTTTTGAGGATGCTGGCGTGGAGTTCACTCCTTCAACTTGGGCGGTCGCATACGCTGATCACGTGGCACGTTGCTCTGGGGGCGTCTCCAATCACGCCGCACACGAGTGGGCCGCACATGGCCTTTCCGACATTTGCCACGACGTGAAGTCCGCGCTGGGCGTGGGTGTCCAGATCCTCACGGACCCGTCGGTGCTTGTTTCTCTCCCGAAGGGCAGCGACGGCCGGCCGGCCGATGTTGGGCTTTTCGGGTATGGCGGTATCCGCGGAAACACGGTTGCTATCGATACCACCATTGCCCCCATCCTCGGCGTGTCAAGCTCGGATCCAACGACTGCTTTGAGGGCTGTGCGACAGTCTCAACAGGATAGAGACCGCAGGGACAAACAAAGGTGGTGTGCAGTGGTGGTGCAGAGGCGAGAGGCTACAGTGTTTTTCAGCATAGAACAATTGTTGTTTAACACAACGCTTACCACACGGCAGCATTATACAGTACATATACTCGTAGTCTCAGGTACACATTGTACTAATACACACAGGTACTAACTCGTAGTATATCGTACTCGTATAATTGTCACACTACATTCCGCCCCCCCCCTGCGAGAATTCAATTCTCGACATCAGCGGGGTTCGAACTGGTGAACCTTACATCAGGATGCTTGCGCCTTGTAACAATTGAGGCGGTATCAATCCGGCTCCGAAGCACAACGCTTACCACACGGCAGCATTATACAGTACATATACTCGTAGTCTCAGGTACACATTGTACTAATACACACAGGTACTAACTCGTAGTATATCGTACTCGTATAATTGTCACAGCTGCAGAGCGCCACAAAATCCAGAAGTATGACGAGGGTGTCCGAAACGCCGCCGGCATGCTTCGCTTTGTTCCATTCGCCGTTTCCGAGTTCGGCTCGCTGGCCCCGCATGCCGAGGCTTTCTTGGTGGAGCTCGCGAAAGCTAGCCACACACACACTGGCCAAAAAATCGGCCAGCTCTTGTCTGCGTGGCGCCGCCGTTTCTCCTTGCTCATCAACATGGCACATGCAGACAACGTTCTTGGCGGGGTCGCGTCCGCGCGTGCGGCACGTGATGGTACTCCTGCGCCTGCGTCGCGTCGCTCGTCGGCATGTGTTGCTATGACCCGGGTCATTGGCTGCAAGCGTCCTCGCCGCGGCTGATAGCTTACCCCGGGGCGGGGGTCCCTTTGGTCCCTGGCAGCTAAGTGATTTCGTGGTTCCCTTGGCTCCTTCTTGGTTCTTGGCTCCATGTCCTCCTGCTCGACCTTGGTTTCATGCTCATGTCTCTCTTTTGCTGGCAACCTTTCACAGTTGACGTTAGTTCTGTTTGTAGTGCGCTTTTGTGAAAGCCCTTATGTAATTAAAAAACCCCCCCAAAAAGGACAATTAGAAAGGTCCTCTACAGCGACTGCGAGGTGGAAGCAGCAACATGAGACGACGCAGACGCATTATTAGACGTCTATTGCTGGCACTGGGTACGATGCGCCTGTACCACGGTACAGGGTGGCGCTACGACGGGTATGGTCGTCGCTACCTGTATGTATGAGCAAGGGTATGGCGGCGGTACTACAGTACCTCGTTTTTGTACTGACAACAATGGAACGCGCGCGCACACACTCGTATACCCATTCAGGATTATACGAGCACTCGCCGCGCTGGCGGACTAGCGCAGCCAAGTCACCGTACTCGTATACCGGTAATACCTCGTAAAAACCATACAGGCAGTCGCGTCAGGCACGGAGATATCGACGTGGTACTGGTACCCTTGTCAGTACGGAATACTGGTAGCGACGGCTCGTACCGCACCGCCCCCACCTGTGTCCACCAGCGCGCCGTCGTCCACACATCGACACCACTCGCAGCCGTCGCTGCATTCCGCAATCTGAGCCCAACGCATACCCCCCCCCGACCAAAGTTATCCCTTGTCTCAGCACGGTGTGCATCATTCTCCGGTTCGTGTGTTCAGGTGCCATCGCGTCTCCGAGAAGTCTGTGCTGCGTTTCTCGCTTCTGTGAGACGACTGCAGAAAGTTGCAAGCAGCCATACCTGGTACCTGTATACATAGTCTAATCTACTGTGGCCTGCCACTCGCGGGAGACTTCCGGCGCGGCGGCGACCTCTTTGGCAACCGGGGCCGCTTGCGGGCAGCCAGCACAACACACTCCGTCAGCGCAGACACTTGCGAGAATTGCGTGTGTGTACCGCCGTTGAGCTGTGGACAGCTCCCCGTGCCGCCCAGCCAACGCAATCACTGGTAGCGTTGAACCAAGTACAGGTAGCGAACGCCGCCATGGACTTCGAGTTGGATGAAGAGACGTTAATGTACGGCGAGAGTGAGCGCCCGGAGGTCGGGTTCGCAGCCGAGGCGACCTGCGACAACGAGGACGGCAACAGCAGCAACGACGATACAGCAACCTGCGAGGACACTCTGGACCGCGGGACCTCTCCCGAATTTGCGCCTATCCCTGGTGAGGCCTCCCGGAAGCGGCCCGGCCGACCCAGTAAGCCCGTCCGCTCTTGTCCGGACGGAAACGCTCCGCTCTCGCGGGCGCCCCTCACGTCCACGCTGCTGCTGCCGTCGCCACGCCGGTCTGTGTAGGCCGCGTGTCCAGGACGCTTACTCAAGGCTCTCATTGGGCCTATGGAAACTTGGCGTGACTAAGGATTACCTGAACCCGGCCGTCGGAGCCCGATCGCCCACACAGTCCGTACATTTCCGGGACTGGTTCGACCGGTCGTTGCCATATCGGTACTTTAAAATAGCTAACATCCTGCTTTTTGCCCCGCACTAATTCATATAGCCAAAGCGTCAAGATCGCCAGATGGTAGTTGCATCTGGCTTGTGCTCACCTGCGGCGTGCTTGTACTTACAATATGCCGCCACTTTGCACTGCCTTCAGAGAATGAGGCGCTGTCTGGGTCGATGGGCTCCGGTCGCCCAGGCAGCTTTGGGCGTAGGACGACGGCGATAACGATGTCCCATCACATGAAGGTGGTGCAAGAGACAGTGTCATCCGAACCCATCGGTGGAGTTAAGATGGTGAGGCAGGCTGCCTTCTCGTGCGGGCTACGGCGAAATTATATTAAGGCGGTGTCAGGATGGCATTAGCTCACCGGCATGCTCGCATGCCTCCTTGCAGGGATCATCCGCGCCCATCAGCATCCCTGGATGGAAAATCCGCAGCGTTGGCTCAGGTGGCGGTAGCACTACCATTACTCCCGAGGTGAGTTGACATTCCGTGGATATGGCGCGTTTCCCCCCATCACAGCCACCGTTATGGACTTCTGGACTTCCAAAGTCTGAGCCCTAAATGCCCCACTCTGCCCTGCACAGGACCTAGACGCGAAGCCGATGGCGGCCACATTCATCCCCCCTCACATGATGGACCCTGGCGGCTTTGATTTTGGCTGGGATGGAGCATCCCCAGCTGCAGCGCTGAAGAAGGGCAAACTGCGCGTGCGCAACCAAGTGCTTCGCTCCACGGGATTTCTGGCTGACAACCAGGAGGTCCAGGCGGCGCAGATATCCACGATGGGAGGCCTGGTTGGACCAAGAATCAGCAACGGCGCTCCGACACTAGCCAGTGGCGGCCTCAGTGCCGCTATGACTGCACAACAGTGATGCAAGGCGATGCGCTATCCATTGTGCTAGATTACACTTTGCTTCTATATATGAAACCTCCCACAAAAAGTATTTTTGAACTGCCTGCAAATTAGACATTCCCACCTCGCCTTCCCAGCTTTGGAAGTATCCCTCTTGGAATACACCAAATGTATGGGTTGTGTGATGCGCCCCAAGCCCTTTCTCTGCTTGTTTCGCAAGGCTGCCCGTTCCTTGCCTGGCAAGACAGATGTACCACCATTTTGTATCTGAGCAGGCATAGCAGTTCACCCAGGATTTGAGTCTCCCACAAATGATATGTAATTTAGCAACATTTGAAGGGAATTGTGGCATGCGATGCCATGCATTACGCTCAGAGAAACTCCGGGCTTGGTGATCTCATCCCCTGGCCCGAGCACCGCCGTGGCCATGTGTGAGCGACTCCCCGAAAACGGACGTGGTAACCTGTCGTGCATGACGCATGCGCTGCCGGTATCAACTGGTGCTGACCAGGACACTACCATTGGAAATCCTAATGCCATTCGTATCTAGCGTGCCAATGATATCAATAGTGCTGTAGGATCTGCTGCCTGCGATGAAGCAATCATGAATGCAAGCTGCACATCCAGCCAGGAGCAGTAGTCAACCAAGGTCCGTAAGGTGAACATTGAGGCCAATTTTGCGGTCTAGCCCAGGTGTCACCTGGTTGTAGACGCGGTGTATCGGACGCAGACCTGGTCACTCTGCATCGCCCTACCGTCACGATATTGCCTTGTGGGATACCAGTCCCGGTAGTGATTGTCTCCTCACGGCGCTTCCCTACCCGGTGCCCCGGGAACTTTCTTTCCCCTCCGACAATGGCGTCATGGCGGCTATGCTGAGAGCGCGCAGAATCGGGCTGCAATAGTGTTTGGTTTAGACCGTTGGCTAGAAGCCCAGAAGTCGTTATTTCTATGAGTGGGCTTTTTGAGCAACTAAGGCAACTCACTTGCACAGTGAATCTGACATAGCGTAAGATTGCTTTGGATAGAAATCGTGAAGTGCATGTCACTATATCTGATGTTACTACGTATACTGCCAAATGGGCTCAGCTATCTGCCAGCACTTAATTGCGGATCATGATGTTGGGATGGGCCGGCCATGGCTCAACATTGGTGGACATAGTCACATGAACAGACGCCCTCTGTCTTGCTGAATAAGCATTTACTCTGTCAATGCATGTATTGAATGCCAGGTGAAGCATCGGCAAGGTCCATAAAAACCTGAGAGATATGCTGAAACAGGCACGGACAGCACCAGCGACTAGAGAGACAAGACGTATCACCTTGATCAAAATTTCAGGGCCCATGTGCCCACCAGACATGCCACCGCTGCCCCCCGCCCACCGCACAGAGCAGTCTAGATGGCCATTTAGTTTCTAACGCCAGAGTCAACGATTGCTATAACAACAGCAAACAAGCAATGGCAACATCAGCGTATTAGTACTAGCTATAATTATCCTTCAAAAATTCTTCATATCTGCAGATGACCGTACAGGGGCCATCGTTTGGGTATTACCGACCCTCCCCCCCTCCCCCCCCGGCTTGATAAGATAGGTGTCGGTACGAGTGCAGTAAATGGATGTGATCGAGTAAGGAGATCTACCTTTACGGGTCGATTCAGACATTCAGTAATTAATGCAGATCGGTGATCCAACCGATAGTCCTGCCCGTTGTGGAGATACGAAACAAGAGCCGACAGCCAAGGAAAAAATGGTGACAACCAAGAGGGGCCCGGAACTGTACGACCACGTCGGGAGGTCGGCATTAGGATAGGGGTAGTGAGCACGCGCTCCGAGAGAACACTGCCGGCCTTTCCGATGCAGCCGGCGGTGGGCGGCACGCGCGCGTCTCTGAACGCGGCGGCCCGCCCGCCGGCCCCCGTACGGGTAGTTCGTGCTTTGCCCACCCCATGTCTCCCGTAGGACTTAACTGTCATCCGACTCTTCCCCGTGGTGTAATCAACCCCATGACAGTGTGGAGTAGATCTGAAATTCTGAACGGACACGTGAATTATAGGGACGGAAAACACACCGACCAGCTAGAACGAGCGACTCATGCCGGTGAGTCGCTCGGGAGGAGTCGAGACAGGTCGAGAGGCCTCGACGACCATACAAGTCGTGCAAGAACCGGCGGAGGGAGCCTAGCTCAGCACAACCGCGAGCTGGTTGTTGGAACCTGCCCGATACCCTAGCACCAGACTTTACCCTAGCTCCGGCCGGGCACATGTAGCGCGCGCCTTTGCGCGCGCGTGCCTGTCTCCCGGCCCGCCGGGCGTTCTGCTTCCGCCGCCACTCTCTTCCTGCCCTCAGTCCTCGCAGCTCGAGCCCGGCTCGCTGCTCCCACTGTAAGATGCTCCGAGCACTTCCATTCCCCATCGCCTCCGCGGTTGAGCCGTTAAGGTTATGACGTAAAGAGCACCACATCGTTGTTGCTTCTGGTAAATGGGACCGGTATGGCAGATGTGATAGGCGGGACTACCTGGGTAGGTAGGCACCGGCTCGGCCTGGCTGGGTAGCCGTAGCCGGGCTGCTCATACGCAGATTGCTCGTAGACGGGCTGCTGCATGACGGGTGCTGCGATATTGGGATCGCTTGTATTACCCCCTGCACGCGTGATCGACAAATGGTCAGCAATGCCACAGCGGCCGTCTACTCAGCGCCGAAGGTGGCAGGTGGCACGTGATAGGCGGGACCTGGGTAGGTAGGCGCTTGGGTGGATGGCCGCGTAGCCGGCATCCACTTCGTCGTGCAGTGCTTTGTGTTTCGTAACGTGCTTCGTGATTTGTGCTTCACACAGCGGAAGCAAAACGCCAACACTTGGTGACTTCCTTGCGCGCCGCGTGGCGAGAACACGCATCTACGACCTCGTGCTCGCGGACCCTATGGGCGGCCGCTGCGACGGCCCTTGCGCCTACGGCGCCGATTTTCATGGCCAACCCGATGCACAATAGGGGGCCGCGCCGAATATAGAGCTCCGCTCCCGAGGCCGCGGTGCCCCTCCCCGATATTCCCGAATCTCGCCCTTCGCTCGACGGCCGCATGCAAGCCACGAGCAACGATGACGGCGGCGACAAGACCGGCCACTGCGGCGGCTGGGCGTGCGAGAACACCAGCTTCCGCGCCGCGCCTGACGGCAGCTACTGATGTTACATCATCAGCGAGCGCAATGGCGACCGCGAGGGGGGCGAGTGCACCATCCGGAACAGCAGCAACCGATTAGTGGGTGCCGGGAGCGCAGCTACGAGCAGCCCGCCTACGAGCAGGCCGGCAACGAGCAGCCCAACTACGAGCAGCCTGCGTATGAGTTGCATGGGCTCCCTCGACTGCATTGGCCATCTGCCCTTCGGCCTAGAGGCGTGCGTGCGCGATGTGGCTAACGTCGGCGAGGCGCAGCAAGCAGGCATACGAGTCGCACAAGAGCACTAGAGCATATGTAAAGCAGTCGCTATAACTTTCTCATGATACTTATCGGTACAAGTACATGCAATTATGCAAGACAATACTAGGGTATCGGGCAGATTCCAACACGTAAGGATATGCCGACGTGTGGTGAAGGCAGTCTGGAAAATAACATGCCTGATTCACCCTAGGAAAGGTTCAGCATTTGAGAAAAATGCTTGTTTACATGGCCGGTAGTCAGAGGCCCATTTATATAGGCCTGCATTCCGGACAGGGGGTCTAGAGGCCCAAGCCATCCCTAAGTTGGAAATACGGATGGGGCTCGATGATGCCACAATATACGAACGGGTGTCGATGCCGTCCGGAAAGTAGTATCACTAATGTTGCTAGGGTATGGGATGCCGCATACTTGGCCAAGTGTCGCATGTACCCCACCAGTCTACTTATCCCATGGTACGACCTGCGCTATCGTACCAGTATTTGCCCACCGTGCTCAAGATATAGTTCCTCCCCAAATGAGAGGGTGCATGTAGGAAGTTCCCAAGGGAGGGGTGAGCTGCAGGCGGGAATGGGCCGTTCCCCACTAAATGAGATCGTATGATATGGAGCTAGATTCTGTGAGCGTGAGCCCCGTGGCTCGGGGGTTGGTGGAACGTCAATACGGCATGCCGCCTTGCTCATGACTGCCCGTGTTTGTAAATGTACGATCTTTAGGCGGCGGTTGGAAGCGAGATCAATCTGCCCTCAACGTAGCACAAGCCGTTAATGTGCTGGACCTCTACGGCGACGCGCTCATGAACCTCACGACACAATGATGAAGAAGCTCACTGGGGTGACTGTGCACCACGATGCTATCGTAGACGCATTTATTTGCAATCAAGGTGAATCGCGATCCGCCGGGCATCCATGCACGCCGAGCAGAGATTGACTACTTGTTTCAGCATGCAATGTCTCTTGGCAATTAACATTTTACCAAAGGATGAACTTGCGGACCTGCCAATGTTACCGGACGCAGAGCTCTCCCTCTTGGAATTCACTGTCGTGACCGCAAGCTATAACTCCCGGAGCTTGAAGCCCACGCTGTTGGAGTTCACGACCATGCAGTATGGGGTCAAGTAAAATGCAGTGCCCCATGGGCCACGGCTGCTGTGGATCGGTTTCAGCGCACCATGTTGGGCGACATGCATGTTTGCAACGGGGGCCGGCAGTGCGATAATGCGGCGTGGCACAACACGGATCCATGATAGAAGGCCCCATTTCGAGACATCCTGGACATGTCGGAGTACGCGGGCATGGTCTTTGGCACAGTGGGCGAGGTGAGCAAAGGGGTGCGCCGCACAGTGCGTGCTATGTACGGATTGGGGCGCCCTATCATGGAGAGGGACTAAGTGCATGCCCCGGGCTCACCGAGAGGCATTACTCGCACGAGATTTCCTCGGGGCCCTCAGCTTGGCGTCTGCTCGAGAGCGTGTACGCTTCCTCATCATAAGACGGCGTAAATTTGTAAGCCATTTCGTTGCCAAATGGAAGCTACACATCGTGGCCCGTGGATCACCCTCTCACACACGTGCATGCGCGGCCCGACTCAATTCAAAACATTCTAAAAAACCGGGTGGCGCGGACCACTCATCCATCCTGCTTCATGCCGGTTACGGGCCGCTTCTAACTAAGCGGCCTTTCCGAGCTTGTAGTACGGATTACTGCTTCTATTACGGTGGATTACGTACGCGTCACACCAGGAGTAACATGTTAGGATTATTGAGGAAGGATTCCTTTCTTGTCCATACGGCGGGTACCCTGTAGCCTGCGAAGCAGCCTGGATAGAGCGTCCTCACTGAACGCCCGTAGAAGACGAAGGAGCGACCTGTTTTCGGAAGAATGCATCGTGTCGTTGAATCACTACCGTGCTGGCGTCGAGTGCATCCTCGAGGTGTCCAGCGTCAATGAAGCAGTCTAGCTCCTTGCGCTGTGGTGAGGGCTGACAACTTTGCTCGTTGCAAACGAGTTAGCCTATTGGGCAGGCGGTCTGCTACATTTTTTTTCGGCGAGAGCCCAACAGAGCTGCCACCGCCCAGAAGCTGAATCTCAAAAAAGCACGCAGCGGCCGACCGCCTACTCGCTCGATCGTCACTGCGCCGCACACACGACAAACTCCGCTATTGATCGACCCTCGTAGAGGGCGGCTGCGCGATGGAATCGAAGGAGTGGAGGTCTTAAGAAAGTGACTGAGTGGTTCTTGGCTGTGGGAAGTATGGAGCTGTGGCAGCGCCTGTCGTCGCAGGAGCAGTACGGGTAGCAACCTTTTTTTAGGGGGGGGGGGGGGGGGGGGGTCGTACCCGCGCCGCATTAATTTGAAAACCCCGCGGGCGGTGGCATTTTCGGCAGATTATCCCAGTATATTACAGCAGTCTCAAAATCCTGTAGCCCTAACAAAACCCTCGTATATCGGAATGACATCTGTAGTTTTTTTCACACCACTTTCGGGCCATTATTGTGCGTGTGGCTTGGGGATATTTCAAAACGGCGGCACCCTGTGGGCCTGGCCAGACAATTTTGTCCATCCAAAACACTAGGGTTTCAGAGCACTGTAAAAGTAAAGTAAAGTTCGCCCCGGGACATCGGCCGAAGCCGCCCCAGCACTTGACCTCGTGCGCCAACTGCAGTCGTAGGTCTGGCATAGCCCATAGACCATTGCCTCATTCGAACCCCAGAGCACGAACAGAGCACTGTATTAAACCAAATATTGTTCGAAAACCCTATTTCACTACCCCTAGGGTTTCTCGTTTCAGTAGCTTGAAAAATCTTGCACCAGCATGGTCTGATCATTTTCGAATTCGACCCAGAAAGGGCGGCGAGAACAACCTGGAACAAGTATAAGGATTAAAAGTAGTCGTTACATTATTCTTCAATGAACCTCCCTGTGTAGAGATGATAAATGGGAAAAAGGCGACCTGCTACGGGCGGTACCAGCAGGCGAAATATTAAAAAAATAAAATACCAGCAGGCGACCTACTGGTACCAGTACCCGCTGTCAAAACTGATGCCGCCCACCTGCCGTTATTCTTTTGGAGTCTTTAGGTGGCGCTGCTGGCTCCCCCCTGAGCCAATTCTTACAAGCGTCTTTAGGTGGAGCTCCTGGCTCTCCCCTGAGAAGAACCTTTGCTCCCTGTATTATTCGCCGTCCAGAACGCTGCTAATCCTCTTCGTTGGCTCCCAGCGAGTGGCGATGGCGGCGGCCCCGCGCACGCTGGCAAGCAGCACCGTGCTGCGCACATACCGGGAGCTGCTGGAGTGCTGCCGCCGTCTGCCGGCGGCACAGGGAACTGAGGCCGTGGCCCAGGTGCGTGCCGAGGTGCGGGCCAACCGCGAGCTCGCGGATCCGGTGGAGGTTCAAGAGGCGCTTCGGCGGATGGTGGGGCGCATCAGCTTCCTCAAAATGACGACGCCGAGGCGCGGCCCCTCGTGGCGGGACTCCGTCAGCTACGGTGCGGCACGCACCAGTCCCCCAACCTGCAAGTGCGTTCGCCACCACAGGCGCCGACGCAGGCAAGTGTCAACAGGGGGTTGTCTCAAACAGCCCGCACCAGCCATGCCGCCTCTGAGCGACCGCCTGGTGCCGCCGCGCAGGCACATATGTCGTCCGGGGAGGCGATGTCGTGGAGTCTCAGGGGCAGAGCAAGGGCTCGCGGGTGGCGGATGGCAAGATCAGCATGGAGGAAGCCCGGTCGTACCACAACCGGCTGCTAAAGCGGCAGCATTTTGGGCGTGAACCACCCTCCGGACAAAAGATATTCTGAGCTCTCATAACCAGAGACACGCGCACTTTGGCAGAGCGGATATGCCAGTGTGCCAAACAGGCTCTTTACTACAGAAATAAACTTCGTTACAAATAGAATGGCATCAAACAAAAAGGGCGGTGCTCCCCAAGTCCCTGGCGTACTGCAGCCCTCCTATATCATCCCGCCAACTTTCTTGCTGCCGCCTAACGCACTCGCTGTCACCGCCCGTGCCGGCCCTTCCGCTTGGGCAGCGGGGGAGCATGCGGCGCGTTGGGCGGCGGCGGCGGGGGTGATGGTGGCGGCGGCGAGGGCGGCGGCGGGGGTGGGGATGGCGGAGGCGGCGGGCGGGCCAGGAGCGCGCAGCCCTCTGGGTTCAGCTCCTGCCAGCAAACAATAGGGTTGTAAGGCAGACACACCAGCTCCAGTTCCCACACCATGGCAGAGCCCCCCCCCCCCCCCCCCTCCCCCCACACACACACCAACACACCCCAGTCCCTGGATGCCAGCGAACATCCCTCCAACCCAAGCGCAGGGATCACAGCATCCACAAGACCTGGCGGTGCCGGGCGGGCCATCCCACCTGTGACCACGCGCCACTGATGTCGGCCTGGTTGGGATTATGCGTGGCGCGGGATTTCACCAGCAAGGCATGCTGAAAGGAGCGCCACGCGCACACCCCTACACATGCCGTGCAACGCCCAACAGAGTCCAGTGTTTCCGGCAATAAGCAAAGGGACTGAGGGGCAGAGAAGGGGGTGCAGGGGAGCTCACCGTCTGGGCATGCCTCGATGTCCAGAGGCCCGCACTGCTTCGGATTGATGCAGTACTCGAGCTGCACCAACAGCTTGTTGGCATCCAAGCCCGAGCTCTGCTCGCAGGACAGGTTGGGTGAGGGAGCAGGGGAGGGCGCCAGGTTCATTGTTTTGCGAGTCGGCGTCTGGCTGGAAGGAAGGCCGCGGCAGGTGAGGGGTCGGCCTTGCCTTAATCTCCTTGATGTCGCCCTGCGTGGAGCGCAGCGTGATGGACACGCGGCCCAACGGCTCAGGCAGCGGCAGCGCCTCCGGGGCGCCCAGCGCAGCCAGCAGCGCCAGCACCTGCCAGCGGTGCCCTGAGTACAGGTGCAGCCTGGAGCTGCCCAGGTCCGCCTTGGCGCGGTACTCCTGAGAATAAAAGCACCAGCACCTCCACCTCAGCCCAAGGCACGGCATCAAAGTGACTGATGCCCTCTTGGCGTGACCAAGCTTTGAGAGAGAGAGGGAGAGAGAGAGAGAAACGGGTTTGACTCCCTTGCAAAGATGGAGAACCGACTTTTTATCAGAATACTCGATGGTGCGAAACAATCCAGTAGTTTTGCGACCTGGGTCAGTTAGAAGTCAGTTAAAATGCGAATACTGGGGTATTTGCGGATCGGCAAATGCTACTCACCAAAGCATCAATCTCAACAAGCATCCATCTGCAATGCACTGCCGCTGGTGCTCTATAGCCTATAGGTGAACATTTCATAGCGATGTGGGTCACTGATTCTGCGGGGGCTCGCACCTGGTGTAGGAGCAGCTTGCTCCATTTGGCAAAGTTTCGCTCGCCTGCGGAGAATGCGCCCCAGTGCACCACGGTGCGCGTGTACCGCGGGTCCATGGTCACCAGCTGGCGATGCAGATGCTGCAAGATATCACCCAGCAGCATGCCGCCCACCAGGCTGCCTGCCGGTGGCAGCGGCGCGCGCGGCCAGCTCAGCCCAATCTGCAGAACAATGCCGGCGCGCGAGTGCATGTCTGAGATTGGGGTACTGGGCAGGGAGCGGGGGGGCACCAGTCTCTGGTGCAAACAGCCGCCGCTGCACCCACTCCGCAACCAGAAACAGATCGTAGCTGAGTGCCTGCCAGGCGCAGAGATGGGGAGGCTTAGCAGAGGCATAAAGCAGCCAGAGCAGCAGCTACGAGTGGAGAGTCCGAGGAGGTCCCTGTGGTGGTGGTGTGTGGAAGGGGCAGCTTTGCCACACCTTGCGGTCGACGCCTGGGTCCTTCGCCCACAGGTTGGCGTTCACGAGGTGAGAGCGCACCACGTCGTACATGCTTGCCGCGTCCATGAGCTCCATCCGTAGGCACTTTGGCATCCCCGTCGCTGCCACGCACAGCTCTGAGATGCGCAGGTTCCTATGGGTCGGAGGGGGCGGGGCGCAAGGGAGCCAGCGGCATCAGCTTGCCTGTCCCTCTTGTCACTGTGGGGGATGGCAGAGGCGACTCAAGAGAGGAGAAGGTGGGCTAGGGCGGGCCTGATTTGCTGCATGACTTCCTTGAACTCGTGATTCTCCGCCCAGATCCATGGTTGACTGGCGATCGCCTTGTGCAGGGCCTTCTGCCCCCTGCAGCCCGCCAAGTTGAGCACAGCGCCAACCCTCAGCTTACCGCTCCCCACTCTGAAAGCTCCCTCACATTATCCCATAGTACCCACCACTCAAGCTGATTCTAGTTCCGCCCTACGCAACACCAAGGCAAACCAGGCGGGTGGCCTTGACTTACCTTTTGCATGTGTCAAACTGCCGCATCACCACATCCAGGCCGGCGGCTTCCACCTGAAGGCACACAGCGCCGCGGCGCCATAAGCAGTCCCCTCCTATGTGCAAAGGCCAGTGGGAAGCCAGCCGCTGCGCGGGCCGGGAACCGGCTGACTGGGCGGAACATCGGGGGTGGGGACCCACCAGCAGAGCTGCGGGCTGCACAACCTCGTCTTGGATTGCTGTCTCCTTGTCATGGTCAAACACAGTGTGCAGCCCAATGCAGCGCGCCAAGCAGCGCACGGGCGTGGCAGAGTGGCGGCCCAGCACGTCCGCGCGCAGCCCCCAGCCAGTGCGCCCATACTGGCGGGGAGGGCAGGTAAGGGGGCACATGGGGTAGCGCCGCCCTCAGCTCAGGGCCAGCGTGTTGCAGGCAAGCGCAAATCGGGAGTCCAGGCAGCACGGTGGCAAGCGGGTCAGCTGCGGCGCACCTTGTTAGGGAGCCGGATCTCCGGCGGATCCGCCCGGCAGCTGCAGTCCGCGTGCGCTCCATGCTGCTGCCACATGGCGCGCAGGTTGATGGGGAGTAGGCCTGTCGGAGCACGCGGGAAGGGGGTCCTCGGCCAGTCGTGCGGGGTACATGGCATGGCTGAAGCTGGCGTGCAGCAGGAGAAAGTAATTCAGAAGACTACCAGGGGGGGGGGGGGGGGGGGGGGGGTCACCCAGAAGAAATGCATTAGCAGTGTCGATCGCGCGCCCGTCCTGCGTGCTGCGTGCGACAGCCTCCACCGCGCTGCGCACCGTTGCAGGTCAGAGATGGCCCGCTAGAGGGGTGTGGTGGGGCCCGCGGAGGACAGGGGCGCACCTGGGCTCCACACCCAGCAGCTGCTCCCCGAGCAGAGTCTCCCGTAGGGCCGCGCCCAGCCGGAAAGCGTCCAGCATGCCCGCCTCGCTTAGCCGTGGTTCAGCGGGGACGCCCAAGTATACTGAGGGGAAGTCCTGCCAGGTAGAAATGGGCAGCGAGGGACAAAGCATCGCCGCCGGTGGGTTAGCGGGCAGCGCCCTGTGGGTTAAGGCTCACGCTCCAGTAAACTCACCAGGCCTCACCTCGTCGCTGTTAGACAGCACCATAGCCATATGGATGGCGTGCCCGGGGACGTCTTGCCTGCACAGTTCACAACGTCATAGGGCAGCCTCAGTAGCGATTCCTGCCTGGGGATACGGCGCAGCTGAGAGGGCCGTGGGGCTCACCCACGAGCGCCGGAGCCCCAGAGGCCCGTGCGATTGTACTGCGCCGGCACATGTATCAGCTCCGCAAGCGCCTTCTGCCCCGCCATCTCATCAAAGTCTGGCAGCTCCTTCAGGGGAACCGGTCGCAGCGCCGCTGCAGCACACATGAATGAAAAGTGGAGGGGGGGGGGGGGGGGTGGGGGGGGGGGCACCGGTCAGCTGTCGGGTGCCGCTTGTGTTGTCTAACTGTCCAGCCCTGTACGAGCAGTTGCTTTGCTGACGAGGTTGGCTAACGGGGCATGCCGCCCCAGGTGAAACCTCAGCGCATGTGCCTGCAGGTCCGCCACTTGCCCAATAGGTACCCGCACAGTTGTGACAAGGCTCAGGGAAGTCGCAGATGGCCCAGGCTAATGGAGGAGACAGGGGAAGGGGGGGGCACCCACCGACAAGCAGGCCCAGCGCCAGAAGCAGCGCGCACAGGCGGACCACCATTGTTCGCACCACCTCGCCCACCAGACCTCGCGCCACTTGCTGCCCCGCCTCGCCACCTATCTGCGGCTGCACGCCTGGGGGGAGACGCGGAAGACCCACCCCGGCCTGAACGGCCACCTCTGGGTTGCCCAACATCCTGCGTGGCGCTTATCGCGAGCTGAAGGGGTCTGTGGTGTGAGCGTACTGCTGCTGCTGATCGAGAGCGGTGCCGACGCGGGCGAACCCCCAAAAAATACACAGTACTGTACTTGTAAACGGTTCGGTACCCCGAAGCGACTGTTACCCAAACTGTTACCCTCCGGTACCCCGAAGCGTCATCGCGCCACCCCAGCCGGCCCCGCGTGCCCCATACCAGCGCACCGTCCGATAAACCCCATCTGATGGGATGCGATGCAGTCGATGGGTAGCAATGATATCCGGGTCGCGAGGGATATCCGGGCGGATGGCGACCACATCCGATGATGGCTTTATTGGATACCTGTACACGGCGGGGTGGCCCGGGGCAGCGTCCGGCGAAGGCAATAAAGTACTACCCTGTACCGTACTACGGGGGACGGGGGGAATACGGTATCCATCCTGCTGTCGGGCTCGTGGGCGAACTGTTGCGGCGCGCAACAGGTACCCAGGTACAAGAGGAAGCAGGCTGGCGGCGCGGACTGTGCTGTTGACGATGTTTCCAACCAGCGCGGTGTATTCGCCAGTCTTCACGCCAGCCACACCGCAAGGCGTCCCGGCACAATTGCCGTGCAGCGCCTCCTCCTCTCCCCCCTCCGACCGACGGCGGCGAGATAACCCCAGCGGAGCCTCCGATCACGCCGCGGCAGACGGACGGATAAAACCAGGGTGGGTGACGGTGCTGGGCACGAGAGCCCAGACCCCGCTTGGACCGTGTTTGCCAACGATTCGGGCCAGAGGGGAAGGGATGGAACTGCAAAGGAGTGGGGCCGCGAGCGGATCGCGGCGACTCTTACCAGTAGGCCACTTGGAAGGGCGAGACCGACGCTAGTACAGCGATTCCCAGTGGTTCATGTCTCTATGCGCATTTTTTGCGATTGCGCGGGCTGAGGGGACGCGGCGGCGGCGGCGGCGGCCTGGCTTGCCGACTCCGATCGCCGCGGACGCGACTTGACGGCTGGGGCGGCTATGGCGAAGTTGGCAGTGACCTGTATGTGGTGTAGTCGGCGGGCAGGCTGGACCATGATGTATGTGGCATGGGCGTGGCCGCTAATGGCCTGGCACGTGCGCTGCGTGTAGGATCGCCCCGCCAGCCAACCAGGATGGCACCCAAGAAGAAGGAGGTCGTGGAGGAGAAGCCGATGCTCGGCCGGTTCAAGTCACACCTGAAGGTACGCGCCTAGGGGGTGGGGGTGGGGGGGGGGGGTGGGGGGGTGGGGGTGGGGGGGGGGGGGGGGTTCGCAGAGGCATGGGCCTGGGTCGATACCCGTGGAGACGCTGGAGAGGCTGATGGTGGCCGTGGCTGTGGCTGTCCGTGGGTCAGATTGGCATCGTGGGCATGCCCAACGTGGGCAAGAGCACGCTGTTCAACACCCTCACCAAGTGCTCCATCCCCGCGGAAAACTTCCCCTTCTGCACCATCGAGCCCAACGAAGCGCGTGTCAACATCCCGGACGAGCGCTTCACGTGGCTCTGCAACCAGTACCACCCTAAGAGCAAGGTGCCCGCATTCCTGGAGATCGTGGACATTGCCGGCCTCGTGAAGGGCGCCGCGGATGGCGCTGGCCTGGGCAACGCCTTCTTGTCAAACATCATGGTGCGCCCACCCTCACCGCCCCTCGCCCCTTCCCTCCTGCGTGATCGCCTGCCGAGCCACTCACCCGCTCTGGCCAACGTGCGGCCAGGCCGTGGACGGCATCTTCCACGTGTGCCGCGCGTTTGAGGACCCGGATGTCATCCACGTGGAGGATCGCATCGACCCGGTGGAGGACATGGAGATCATCCACGGCGAGCTGCGCGCGAAGGACCTGGCGCGCGTGACCACGGAGTATGAGGTGTGCGCCCGGCAGGACATGCGGAGGGGGCAGGCACGGCCGTGGCATCGGTTGGGGCGGAGTCTGCGCAATAGAGTTTGCGCACAAGGGCCTGCACACCCCACCCCATGTGCCCAAAGCCCCGACCCCGGCTGGATTCAGTTCCGGCGGAATACCTCCCGAAAATGGCCTAAACCTGAATCCAGCCTAGTCTCAGTTCAGACCGAATTCATGTGCGCTCACTACGAGTTTCGGCCAGTCTGAATTACGATGATTCCCACTGTACCGCTCCGCCTGTATTTAATGGGGGTGCTCTCCACGCCAGGCATCCAGCTGAAGTCAAGCAGCACAGCCGAATTCCGGCCTTGAATTTAGTGTCTTTCAGTGAATTCACCGATGCTTATTCTGAATCCCACCTGAACCTTGCACCGCCATCTCAGCGCAACCCTGGTGCGCACACCAGCGGCGACCACGAGCTCCTCGCTGAGCGCTGGGCTGCCCCCATTGCGCGCCCCTGCCCCTGCCTCGGCAGGCCCTGAAGAAGATGATCCCGCGCGGCCTAAAGAAGGAGCAGAAGGAGGACATGGAACACGCGGAGAAGATCATGGCCATGCTGAACGAGGGCAAGGACATCAGGTGCGGGGGGCGGGACGTGGAGGGGCAGCATCAGGGGGTGCACCAGCCGCGCCTGTTGAGCCTCTCTTGTCACCGTGTTGCGAACAACGTGGATGAGCTACCGGCGCTACCTGTTGGTAGTCGATGTATAGACTGTGTATAGGTCAAATATATATTTCTTAGGTCACGCATGTTTGCTTGGGTTGTGTTTGGATGACAGCAGGTAATCTTTGCGCGCGTTTTTGTCTGTCTTTGCTTCGGGGAAGTGGGGAGGGAGGGAGGCGCTGACGGCAGTGTGGTGGCGGCGGCGCCAGGCACGGCGAGTGGAGCACCAAAGAGATCGAGTACCTCAACACGCTGCAGCTGCTGAGCTCCAAGCCGGTGGTGTACCTGGTGAACCTGACGGAGAAGGACTACGCGCGGAAAAAGAACAAGTGGCTCAAGAAGATTGCCGACTGGGTCTTTGTACGCCCCCCTCCCCCCACCAGCGCCCGCAGCCCCTCTTCCCACCTCCGTGACCCGAGACTAAGCCCAATGAGCCCCAGCATTAAAGCCATGCAGAGTGAAAAGAGTACGAGAGCGGGGGGATTCACTGGACCAAAGAGGAACTTGATGCTTTGCACGCCTTGGCCGAAATTGGCGCTCATGCTGATTGCAGCTGAGTACTTGCTTGAATCCACCCATCTGCTTGCTGGATTCAGCACTGACTTGCACGTCCAGCTACACGGTTATACTGCCGTGGTACTGACACCATGTGAAGATCTGCAGCATTCAGTAGGCTCAGCTCAGGGTGACAGCATACAATTTTAGTCTCGGCTGAGCGCTTGTCTGGGTTCAGCATTGGGCGGAGCTTCATGCCTTGACACCGTGCATCACCTCGATGTCCCCCCCCCCCCCGGTCCTTCTCTGCTCTGTTGGACCTTGCAGGAGAAGAGCAAGGACCCCATCATCCCGTTCAGCGGCGCGCTGGAGCAGAACCTGGTGGACATGCCAGAGGACGAGGCCGAGGCGCACTGCAAGGAGCTGGGCGCCACGAGCGCGCTGCCCAAGATCATCAAGACTGGCTTCACCGCGCTCAACCTGATCTACTTTTTCACCGGCGGCCCCGACGAGGTCAAGTGCTGGACCATCCGCAAGGGCTACAAAGCGCCGCAGGCCGCGGGCACCATCCACACTGACTTTGAGCGCGGCTTCATCTGCGCCGAGGTGCGCCCCGGCAGCCTCCGCCGCTGCCACCCGCGTCGGGCCGCTAGGCCAACTAGGCGCGCCGGCTTGGATTGGGCACTGAGCTGATTCCCTGCTGAATCCTGCCTGAGTTGAGCCCATGCGTACGCATGCGTTAATTCAGCAGCCAACCGTGACCACGTTCTGGGCCCGCTGTTCCCGCTGAATTGGGGTTGACCCTTCGACGAAGAGAGGAAAGCACATTCACCTGGAAATACATCAGAATACACCGCGAACACCACACATATATCCCAACTGATTCCTGCCTGAGCCCAAGCTAACGCATGCGTTCCTTCAGCAGCTAGAGCCAACACGTTCTGGGCCCGCTGTATGTTATTAGCGTTGACCCTTCGACGAAGAGAGGAAAGCATCTTCATCTGGAAATACATCAGAATACACAGCGAACACCACACATATATCCCGACTCGGTGTCGTGAAGCAATGCTTATCTTGTCGGATCGGGGAGCCAATTACACGGAACGTTGGTTTGACCTCGGAATGCGAGTATCCTTCCCTGAGCCGAGCTGCAGGCTTGCCTCAGTTTTGGCCGAATATTTTTGCTCCTGCTTACACAACCGTAAGACATTCGACCTGGAGATGTCACTAGGGTAGAGCCCAGCGGCTGGATTCTCCCCAAATTAGGTGGTTTGTAGCCTAATTAAGGACAAACCAAAGCACAGCATAGGCTCTACGGAACCCCACTTCCAGCGCAGTGGATCTCACCCCCTCTCCCCCCCCCCCCCCCCCCCTCTCCTCCCTCTTCCCCTGAGCGTATGCCATCACCCTGAGCAACCCCCTTCACTGCACCCCACCCAGGTCATGGAGTACGCCGACCTGGTCGAGCTGGGCAATGAGCAAGCTGTCAAGGCAGCCGGCAAGTACAGGCAGAAGGGCAAGGAGTACGTGGTGCAGGTACGAAAATGCAAACCACGCTATGCCCAGGGAACACAACCTCCCCAGCGTGCGCGCAAGGCAGTGGGCTGCCTTCACCCCAGCTTAACTGTCACGAGCTTGTATCTCGTCAGCAGCAGTTGCCCCCCCCCCCCCCCCCCCCCCCCCCAAACACACACATACACACTCGTTGCGCCCCCCTCCTGCTCCTTCTCCATACATGTCGGCGCCGGCCGGTGGCTCAAGCACACTCTCATTTGTGGCGTGTCTGCTCCCTCCGCCGCCTTGGCACCCGCTAAGCTCCGTGCCGGCGCCCCTCCTACTGCAGGACGGCGATGTCATCTTCTTCAAATTCAACGTTACCGCCACCGGCAAAAAGTAGGCGGCCTTACTAATGCCGGCCCACTTCATGCCGGTAGTCAGCCATGGCTTATTCCGCCATGCGCATCCTCCTTTAAGTCAGAAAGCCCTCTTCACCCTCAGCGGCCGCGGAGGCCGTGAGAAAGTGCGCCACGACGGGCGGGGGCACCACGTAGCCGATACCCTCCGCGCCGCGCAGGTTCTGGAACGCCCCGCCTGCGAGCGCGCCGTCCCGGCCGAGCGTGGGCCCGCCGCTGTTGCCCGGGTTGATGGCGGCGTCGATCTGGAGCCTTGGGGTTGAAATGACACCCATTCACCCCAGATGGCCAATGTGGCAGTGCGCATGTGCAAGCCAGTATGTAGCCGCTGTGGTGTAGGCCCGCACAACCGGTACACGTACACATACAAACAAGTGTTTCCCCGTTTGTCGACATTTACCGATGAGACCCGGCATGTGTGCGCGCCGTTAACGGGGACCACGTGCACACCTGCATCCGAAGACAATCGGACTATCAAAACTGAAGGGAAGTCAAAATCTGGGAGAGTAGTAGAGGTGCCCTGTTGCAGGCATGTGACAGATCGGACCTCATGCAGGGTCAATGCGCACCTATGCAAGTCGGCTGCCGGGATGTCTAGCTATACCATGTGTGCTTAGGTGCATGCTGTGCATGACTGATGAGGACACGCAACGTGCGGGGAAAACGCGTTTTCTTCGGGGGATCAGTACAATAGGCTTGCTGGTCCTCATCGTCATGCCTATCGCAAGCCAATCTGGCCCCGGCTGGTTGTAACGACACGACTTCCGGCGGAGTAGTCCTGCTGCGCAATCTGAAACAGCGCAATAATGTGTACGGGTACATTTACCGCAAATGCGGGCATGCTGTATTTGTTACGTGTGTGTACAATCCCGCCTGCCGGCAGTGGCAACTTCCGGCGGAGTAGTCCTGCTGCGCAATCTGAAATAGCGCAATAATGTGTACGGGTACATTTACCGCAAATGCGGGCATGCTGTATTTGTTACATGTGTGTACAATCCCGCCTGCCGGCAGTGGCAAAAAGACCCATGAGGCCAGTAAGCATTAAGATCCCCAGGGCACAAAACGTATGCCAGCGAGGGATGTGTCTCATAGTAAGCATTTATGTTGGGAGTCTATGTGTGTGGGTGTATGTGTATGGGTGTGCTGTGTGGGGCGCCAGGTTGCCTGTTGTGTTCCTATAATAGTGACTTACATAGACAGTTGCTGTCTCATCAGACCACTTCATAGACTCTCTGTACGATTATACAAATCTATGCAGGAAAAATCCCATTTGCACCTTTCTCATCTTGTCGCCAATGGCCGTGTCGTCGCTTAAATTTGGGCCACTATGATGGAGCATTTCACTCAAGTTGGTCAGGCAAACCTCCCACCCCAAGAAATGGGTCCTCGCCTCCGACCTTGCTACTATGTCCGTTGTAAAAATGTAGCTCAGCTATGGCGGCATTCCACTTGGGCTAAGCAGGGCGACACTTGCTTGAAAATTATTGGCTGTGAGTGCGGGCATTATCATGCTATGTCGGCGGAGCGCGCGGACATCGTCACCGTCGTGTATTGATTGGTAGAGCGCATGCGTCGAGCGCCTTACTCTCGGCGGTGGGTCGAAATGTGTACTCGTCGTATTATGGACTGCTTGTCTATATATTCGCTGCAATATGCTTGCAGCAATTAAAATTGTTATCCGTGCATGTGCCGCGCAAGGCGACGTATTTAAAATAATACTGCAATGCACGCCAACAAGTGCCCAAGCAGTGTTCTGCGCTCCGCGTTATTTCATCAATATATTCACGGTGTTGTACTTACAGTTCTCCACAAAATTAGATCTTGAACTTGGACATATCCGCATGTTTATTGCCCCTCTTGATGCCCAAGCGATGTTGCTATCTGGCCGTGGGCCTTGCATCCACAGTATGCAAGCCTCCCAAGACGAGGAAGTGGTCGTTTCTATCGGTTATCGCGCTTTTAACCATGCTTACTAGGGGCGAAATGAGGCGGTAAAATCGCATAAACAATAAAATTCGCAAGACATATAGTAGTAGGGCACCAAAATGCAATTGGCAGTGTAGTCAGTTAGCCACCGTGTGCTGTGGCAGCAGCATATCGTGCAGCCACGCGAGCTGCTCCCGTTGATGCGCAGGCAAATAATAACATAGTTTGCTTTCGTGGACTCACTGTGGGAGCGTGAGTTTCAGCCCAAAGAGTTGCCTGCTATCGTTGGAAGGCGTGGCGCTCCAATGAAAGTGTGCCAAAAATGCACGTGTTGTGTTTGGCCCAGTCATCAAACAATTGTCCAATATATGTACAAGCTTGGTTTTGGCTGTGCCTCGCCAGGGGAAAATAGCAGCACATACACAGTGCTTTCGATTACGCAGGTGCGTGCTTCTCCCACTCGAACTGTTGGCCGCTTCCCGCGAGAACGTCGATAAAACACTGCTTGTGCATGTCTGGGCACGGATTCTGGAACATGACGATCCCACAGAAGAAGTCGAAATAACGACTTACTACTAGGCCGCCAGGACGTGAGCCCCATCGTCGAATAGGCGCTTGCATCTGCAAGTATGCGTGACGTAGCCCACCACGTGGCCCCATCATGCGTCAAAGCACCACCCACACTGAGGTGGCTAATCGGGATAGGATATCCCTGTTCTTTTCGATACTAATAATGGCATGTTTGGTGGTGGCCTGTGGGCCAGGGCCACACCAGTTTTCTGCAGATGAAGGATGAGGCAACAAAAGCTCAAGACAAAGAATTATTAGAAAAAGATATAGTTACAATGATCGGTTACAAGTGTGAGTAATTGGCAGTTGGATCCGTGGCTTTTCCCGGGGCTGTCTAGAAACGCGGTTCGTTTGTTAGAAACTAGGGGGGCAGCCGGGGCTGTTCCTCACAACAGCCAGTATTTTCAGCATCTCCCGCCCATTCGCTCCGGGGGGGTTTAGCGGCGTCTTCACAGACACCGCTGTTACTCAGTGGCAGGACTTCTACTTCTACTTCTTACATCCCTGCTGGTTTCGATACTAATAGTAGAAAAGAGCAGCAGGGGGGATTACTTATTTGACAGGCCACCGAAATTCTCCATCTAATCCGAAAACCCCGCCTGATGGGTGCGTTAGACTCGTAGAACGTCAGCACGTAATTCAATTCACTTGTAGAACTCCCTAATCAAGGGCTACAATAATCACTTCGTCGATAAAACTGCTGTGACGAAAACGTTATTGCGACATCATTTCCGTTGTTTTTTCAGGGCGAACCGTAGCCGCGCTGCACATTTCGCATGCAGCCCACTTGCCGACCGTAGACCCCAAATCAGATCCCGAGCAGCACACGGGCGGTTGGCAGTTCATATTACATCTCGGCGACCATGGAATAAAAACTTTCATTGTGGCATTCATATCAAACTATCAGCGTGCCATGATTGCGTTCAAACCCTAAAACATACAACCCTAAAACCTAAGCCCTTATTACTAAATCACCACATCACAGGGGCATATTTTTTTGCGATTCGTGCCGTACTGTTATTTTTATGCTGCATTGCAAGTACCCCGTGCGGCTGTACGCTCCACGTATGTTGCAGGATTGCCCCTGAAGCGCCACACTGGCTGCCGTTATATCACGTGTTCCCTGGCAATGGCTGCAAGCAGGGCATATATTATGCGCGGGTTTGTAGACTAAAAACAACTTTCAAAACGGCCCAGCAATCACAATTACACGCATAGAAACATGGAAATAAATATTTGTGGAGAATTGTACCAATCAATGCAAACGCTGCATATTGATACTGTATGCTGGCCCAAATCCATGAATTTTTGCACCGTACAAGTTGGCAAGCGCCATGGAGAGCGCATCGCGCCAGGATAAAGTAGCACATGTAGTCCTTTCGATGGCGCAGGCGCATGCGTGTATATACATCCCGCGTCGTGGCGGGCTAGGCACGGGCTCGTCCATGCTCAACGATGGCTCCATAATCTGTGTGCAGATGTGGGACATATCGCCGATGGCCCATTGACATGATGTTACTAAGTCAATAATCTGGCAACTAGTAGCTCCATCGCCACGGCGTGGAGTAGTGGTCCTCACACGTGCGAGCACGTGTGGAGTAGTGACCGCCCCTCACATGCCGTTCCATCACGTGACCTCGACCGCCATGAGCTGTCTAGTTGGTACTTCATGCATGAATGTATTAGCATATACTTCATTTTGCGCATGCCAGCTTTCAAGGGTACAATGACATGTACCTACTCCCGGGCTTTCAGCAGGAATAAGACTAGACAACAAATCATAATATTCCGACAAAACCTCGGGCTAGGAAAATTTGTCATCCTGTTAATGCTAGTTTTCCGGTTTCTGCACGTCGGGCAGCCAAGGTCACGCATGCCACGCATGCAATCCGCGCTAGCTGATCACATACCCCAAGCACGTGCGGAATAGCATGCTGTGGGCGGGCATTGACTTTCCTGCTGGACGACCGTGAGAGAAGAACTCGCGTGTCCATGTCAGAATATCGGCATGTAGGGCGCTAGAACCAACCACAGCCTTGAAACAGTTTTGCATGCCTGGGTGCCACAAACCAACAGCCCAGCGCACGCCTTACACGCGTTGGCATTGAACCTATGGCATACCGCGAGCACTCACCATCACGGATTCCCTTGCAATGGCTGCAATGATGACGTGATTTTTGCGCGCGAGTATCCACTACCTGTAGAAGCAACCACACAGACAAGCATATAATTGGCAAAACAAAGCATTATTTGTGCCATGGTGTACATTGTTTTAGGCGCAAGCTGCGTCGATGGCGGCGGCTTTGCGAAAGAGCCGCTCAATGAAGATCGCGCAAGAATGAATGCGCAATGAGTTACCATGCTCCGTCATGCAGCGACGCGCCCCCTACTCCATGCCTTGCAACACATATCAAGTAGCAATACGGACTGTTGATGTGGATGTTGAAAATATGGACTGAATTCGCTTTGCCGCTGTCGATGTGATATGCATACCAGAGGAAGCGGGGGGAAGGGGGGGGCGGGCTATTCCAGCACCGGCATGTGTGACTCCCTTTATACTTGTTGTGTTGCTTGGAGACAATTGTTGGTAACATAAGCACTCGCAAGCTCTTATAAGTGCACCGCTTCTCAGAGAACAACTCCGCTGGGGCGCGAGTGAGGTGAGTTGCATCCTGACAGCACCGACCCCAGGCAGCACTCAATTCCGATGCTGGATATAATTACAGATTTACTACGTGTCATGCCGACTATGCGGCTGGACTTATGAGTGTGACATTATATAATTGTTAGCTGCGGGGTTGCAAAACTCGCCTTGAAGGCGAGGGTATGACCAGCAGGGTGCTGATACAAAGACAGCGCCCTGAATATGGCGAAAACTCAAGAGTACTCGGTGCAGCTGAGAGGCGGAGCTCGAAATATGTCGGAGGCACAGGAGATCTGCCCTAGGAGGCTGAGCTCACAGCCAGAGAACTTCCATCTTCTGCATCCTTGCTGCGTACATGATCTCCTTCTCGGCGGGTGTGCAGGTACGCATGATCTTCAGATGTCCGATCTGTTGACCGTTGTTGCCGCCGAAGACCCTGCCCGGCAAGATGGCCACCTTGACGCGGCGCCCTGACAAGAGGATTTCGCACAGCCACCACTGCTCGCCACTGCAGTCCGCCTCGCCGGTCTCGCTGTCGACGCATGGCAAAGTCGCAGCCTGGCCGCGACGCAGCTCGGCGCGCCACATCTTCCACAGGCTGCCAGGGCCCGACTCCAGGAAGGAGGGCGCACCCATGAGGTAGCGCGTGATGCAGCCGCTGCCGCTGTTGACGACGTCGTCCCACTCGCGGTTGTCGATCAGTGTGACGGGCGCCCCGGCGTATGGGTCATTTGTAAGGAGGGCCGCCACCTCCATCATAAACGTGCTCGCCACGTCTACGTGCTCAAAGATCACAAGGAAAAATATCTGCCCCAGAGCCACCGCCTTGTCGCCTGCGCGCGCGGCCGCGCGCGTGTTGGCAAAGGCCTGTTGCCGAAATGGTGATGGGGATGGGGATGGGGATTGGTCAGTTTGGTGGTGGAGGGGGGGGGCTTCACTATGGGACTGAGGCTTATGTTGCTCCGACGCCCCATCCCACTTGTGGGTATGCAAGGTGCCCAGACTCTCCGCCGGGATGCTCAAAGGTAACGACCAATGAACAATAGAATTAGGCAATCCAGAAGCACTTAAGGCTACAATCACACATTGCGCTACACACACACCGTATATAAACATGTTGTTTTCAACAGCATTAGTGAGATGCCCGCTTAATGATCTACTATCTATTAGAAGCACATTGTGACAACTGGTACAAATAAGCCTATTGACCCCCCCCCCCACACACACACACCCCCCCCCAAAAAAAACAAAAAACAAAACACTGTCAACCTCCTCCGGCTATTTCATGTCAACTTACGGGGTTTATTACCGGAAAGGCTTGGCGCCGCTCTGGTGTGGTGCTCCTCGCCGCTGCACGCTCGCCGCCCTCAAGCACCCAGCTGTATGACGCAAGGTCATCCGCCCCCTTGCTGAGACTGTCGTCCTCCAGGCCCGACAGCTGTCGCCGCTCGTTCGCTCCCCCCAGGCGGCTGTATGCGCCATCCAGGCGCACCCAGCCCGTGCACGGGTTGAGCACGCACTCCTGCAGCGTCCAGGTGCGCCGCGCGTAGCCGTCGGCGTCAGGCCGGCACCCGGTGGCTGTCTCCACCACCAGCACGAGGCGCACGCTGGCGTAGACGGCGGTCATGGTGGGGATGAGCCGCCGCGTGCATATCTCCTTCACCGCTGCTACCTCAGGGCTGTCTGAGCGCTCGGGCTGCGGCACACTGAGCGTGTCGAGCCACATGTAGTGGCACCTGCTGGCGCGTGCCGCAAGCGCGGCTCGCAGCAGCTGCATGCGCGGCATCATGACGGAGCATGTGCGCGTCGAGCCATCCCGCTCGCGCACCTCCAGGGACCAGGGGCGGCCCGCCTTGTCCCAGCGGCAGCTCAGTGCCGCGGTGGAGATGAGGCGGTCTTCGGTCGCGACGTAGCCGAGGTCCACTGGCACACAGCGGCGCATGGCGCGGAGGATGCTGCTGGTGGAGAAGACGAGGCCGCTGCCAATGGTGCCATTCTCTGCTGCCTCCTTGAGCATCATAGTCTAGTGTATGAGAAGCGGAAAGGGAAAGGGGGGAGGGACCGGGACAAGAGGGTTTGGCCAGAGTAAGCTTGCCGGTTGAATTGCAATTACCACGGTTTTCTGTGCAGCAATGCGCCGTGGCAGGGGTATGACAAAAGCCATGCGGCGGGCGTTCACCTGGTCTGCCCGCGATAGGCGCCCGAAGATCATGGCCCAGTTGAGAATGAGCACAAAGATCAGCGCCACGCCATTCATCACGGCCGGCAGCGCCCAGCCGGTGCTGCGCAGTGCCACGGCGGGCCACTGGAGCGCGCCCGGCACAAGCATCCCCGTGATGAAGAGAAACTTGTCGCTCTGCGATGCCGCCCACCAGCGCCACTTGACGCGCAGATGGCTCAGCGCGGCCGCGACGTTTTCCACGAGAACGCGGGCGCCCATGGGCATGTGCCACAAGCCGCCCAGCACAGCGCGCAGCGGGTTTGACGACACCCGCACGGCGGCGCGCACTTTGTGCGCAATCGCACTCTGCGTGCGGATGAAGGACGACATCACGCCGCGGCTCAAGTTGCTCAGAAACTGTGTGCCCTCTATCTTCTCCAGGCCGATCTCCCCCTCGTCTGCGCGCCCCCCAAACGCCGCCTGCAGTGAACCCCCGTCAAGACAGTACTGTCGTTGAAAATCGGCGAGCTCCATATACAGTCACATTTATGTGGCGCAGGCGGTCCGCATCACCGTATGTCACACGGCGCAGGAAGGGGAGCGGGGAGGAAGCGAGGCGCACCTGCGCATTGCGATAAGTCGGCTCCGCACCCAGAGTGGCCGCCATGACGGCGCGCGCTTTGGGATTGCGCGGCGTTTCACTGGCAACGCAGCTCGCCTCAGTCCAGGCAATGGAGGCGCCGCGTGCAGGGGGCGCCTGCACCTTGGTGGTGGCGGCTTGGATCATGTGTTTCACGTCTTGAGCACTGGTAAATGTCAACGCTTTGCCTCGAAAGGGCGCCCGCCGTCGCCCTGGAGCCAACGAGCTGGGCTGCGGGCTGCAGTTCGTTGCGCTATCGATGCCAGGGCTCCCCGTGAAATCCGACGTCTCACTGATGCGAGCAACGCGGGGATTGAAACCCTGAGTGGGTGCGCCTGGCAGCTGTGGCTCGGTGGGGCGCCCCTGGTCACCCTGTGAGCCTGGCAGCTGCAGCCTGGAAGGCGTCGGGAGCGGAGCTTTCCCCCAATGACCTGGCTCGCTGCGCGACTTGAGCATGCTGGCATCGCACGAAGTGCTAATGCGCGGACCGCGACGGCGTCGTGCGACCGGTGAGGATACCGGCCATCCCAGCTCTGATCCAGCTTCCTGGGGCGCATTGATGTTACCGCTCGTGCCACTCGGTGTTGCTTCGCTAAACATGACGCCGCGCCGGCGCCGGCTGGAAGGTTCCTGCGTGCTGCTGCTCGCGGGCTTATCAAAACTGCCCAGCAGCAACGAGCGCTCTGCCTCATGTGGAGCGTCTTCCGCCCATGTACCCGCGATTGTGACGGTAACGCTAGCGATTGAGTCGTGACTGATGCCAGCCCTGCCGCCGTCACCGTGCCTATCAGCGCCGTGCGCCGCATCTTCCGACAATTGCAGCGCTCTCCGTGACTGCCCGGCTGTCACCAGACTGGGAATTGCAGCCCATGAAGGTGACTGACTCCTGCTGTGCTCACTCTCTTCGCCAGGCTGGTCACCATTCGTGAAAAGACCATCTGGCGGAGAAATGCCGCGGCCGCTTGTGATCGGACGCCATTTGGAGCCCTTATCCACCTTGCTCACCCCTTCCTCTTTCAGTTTCAGCATTGCCTCGCGCGACTTGCACATGTTGGTCCAGCGCGGTAGCAGCATGAAAAGGAACAGCGTGTACACGCCTGCCTGAGCAATGAGGGCATAGAGGCGGTACACGCGCCATTGAGCACCATGCTGCCCCAGCGCCTCGGTGACGAGGTCAACCAGCCAGAATCCTGCTGCGTTGAGCACCAGCAGCACAAAGCGGGCATTGAAATTGACGTGGAAGAAGGCCACGCCGGGGTAGCCCTTCTTCACGGCTGCCTCCTTGAAGATGCTGGTGGAAGAGACGGTGTCCAGGCTGAGCATGATGGGCAGGTTGACAATTAGCGGAAATAGCCACAACATGCTCTCGCACCGCAGTGGCACGTAGGCGCTGAGCGACGCGGACAGAAGCGGGAGCTGCCACAGCAGCGTGCCCCACATCAGCGCAGTAAAGAGCAAGATGCATGCAATGCAGATCCAGGTACACGTGAAGACCTCCAGCATGCGCGAGTACACGAAGCCCTCCTGCACCACAAACGCCTGCATGTGGCAGTGGGATCGCAGTCAGGCAGCTGTCCCGCTAGCCTGGCACACACCTCGGTGCCGCAGTGTCCTTACACACTCGTGCCGGAGGCATACCTTGAAGCGCAAGCCTTGTTGCTCACGGTTGCGCCACAGCCGCCAGCAGCCGTACCACCACGCCAGCCCCACTGCTGGAAGGAGCAGACGCCGCAGCAGCTGCAGTTGCTGGTCCGTTGATATCCCTGGGAACATGGCGCATGCCGATTCAAGCTCAGGTGAAGGTCAATTATGTTAAAACAAAAAAAAGCCTAGATACTGACTGCGCTAGGCGCCGCGGCCGCACCTAAGCACACCGCGAACGCCATGTTGCCACACGCTGTCATGAAAAGCTCGCGGCTGGCTGGCGACTGGTACAACATTCTGCTCTCGTGTGCGGTTCTGGCCAACGGTCCAACCTGCACCCAGCCCAGGTTGTCATCTGTCTCGTCCTCCGCTGGGGCCGGTGTGCCAACGTCGAGCGAAGACAACTGCTCGAACGCCGAAGGCGGATTGGAGCTCCCCGCGACGGCAGCACCGTTGGCGTCGAGGAGTGGAGGTAGTTTGAAGACCCGGTTCGAAGGCCCTGGCAGGAGGGTGGGCGAGGCGGGTAGCAGGCTGACGGCCTCGCCACTGCCCCCCACCAGCCCCGGCGGGCTCGCCATGTCACAAGTCTCACCGACCGGCGGTACACTTGGTACAGCAGCTGTAATTGCTCGCTCTGCCGCTACTGCTGTACTGATGTATTATTTAATATAATTTCATCGATCCGCCGAGCGCTGCTGTAAGCTTTTGCGACCACCACGAGCAGTAGCTGCTGGCGACTACATGTACAGTACAAGCTACAGGTAAGGATCTGCCATCATCTGCGCCGCTTCCCCGGTATGTAGTCGCTACATCCCCACTATACGGTACCGTACTGCATCCGGTACCGGTACCAGCAGGAGTATGGAGATAGACTTATGGTACCAGTGCCAGTACGATGCGGGATGCAGTACCTTATGCGGGATGCGGGCCGCTTTTAGGCGGCTTGCTGTGTTCATTTTCTAATTCTGGGGAACTGCCCTTTTTGTAATTCACACCAGTGCCAGTACACGTGCACGCGTGGCCCGGACTGAACCGCGTGGCGCATCACTCATCCATCCCGCCTTATGCGGGATGCGGGCCGCTTTTAGGTGGCTTGCTGGGTTGTTTTTCTAATTCTGGGGAACTGCCCTTTTTGTAATTCACAACCAGTGCCAGTATATTGCACGGATTAGCAGATAGATGGCGGTAGATGGCGGCGGCGTCCAAGTCCAGGCGCGTCCAGCAGATAGCGACACGCACAGTACAAACCCGTTGGGGACGCGTGCTGCGGCAGGCCTGTGCCCCGAGTCGGCATTTTAAAGGATTGCAGTGCACAAATTAGTAATCGTGCACCGTAATATTTGGTTATTACTAATTACAAATTAGTAAGACATTAACCAAACCCCCCATTACACTATTTCCAACAGTCTACGACGACGGATAAAGACTCAGCAAGCCTGGAGTTGCGCTCGGATATATAGCGATCCGTATTTTGGCCTGCTGGGGATTTAGTAGTGGAAATCCGAACAGGGTGTGCGCATGGGTACAAGTACGGGTATGGTAGGCCGTCTATTCGGATTACGAGGACCTGAACCCGTTATACCGGCAATCCTTTCGGGGGCGGGGGAAAAGGTACGGGAATGATAATGACGATTTCTTGAATGTTGCGTCTAGCTCATGTAATCATAATGACGATACGACACATGGGGTTATCTTCCTTCGCCCGAGAGTACAAGTTACTGTGGTCCGAAGGTATCAGGTACGGGTACCGGTCGTTCGGGATGCGGGCCGCTTTTAGGCGGCTTGCTGTGTTGATTTTCTAATTTCACAAGGATCGTCTGGTTTGCCGAAGAATGCCAGATCTGGTTACAGGTTGTGATATTCAGGAATTTGCAGGCATACAATCCCGCTGTGGTGCGCTCGATGGAGCGTGCCACAGCAAAGGAGAGTGACCGGTCGGTCCGCCGTGAAGGCAGGTGGTGGCTCTGACCGGCCCCCGCAATCGTGCGCGCGCACACACGCGCTACGGGCGCCGCGCCAGGGCTATCTCGTACAGGTAGAGAAACCACATAAACTAGTTTAGAACATTTCACAAGGATTGTCTGGTTTGCCGACTAGAAAAATGCCGGGCGCAGCAGGCCACGGGCGGGGGTCACGGGCGGGAATGTTGAAGGCGACGACAGGCCAGCGGGGTGCGCCCACAGGAAGGCGGTCGCCGGTACGGCCAGGAATGAAGAGGTCGTGGCGCGGCTTCCAAGAGCGCATGTCGGAGCACATCTCCGAGAGGAGCTGGTACCAAGCTTTGTCAGGACAGTAGGGAACAATGACGATGGCTGGGGCACCACTGGACTCAAGTTTGGAGACTAGATCGCCGATGAGGTTCCACGGAGGGTTACACCAGTTACGTTCGCAACGCCATGCAGCGTCGGAGAGGCGCAGGGCGTCGACGGCCTCGCACCGCGGGTCACGCCAGCGGGCGTTGTAGCGGGGCAGGAGGGCGTTTTCAGAAGTCGCGAAGCGGTCGATGGTGCAGGCGCCCCATTTAGCAGTGAGCGAGGCGAATCGACGAGGGTTGAACTGCCAGTCGTCGCAATCAACCTCGCGACTAAGGCGGTTAGCCCAGATATTCGCCGCAGAACGGATGTAGCGCACGGAAAGGGTGATGCCGTGCATGTCCATGAGGTACCACGTTTTGCGTAGCTCAGCCATGAGGCGTGGAGAGCGAGAGGTGAGGTTAGTGAGGACGCCGAGAACTGCTTGGTTATCCTCGTGCAAGCGGATGTGGCGGTTTTGGAGCATGGGGAGGAAGGACTCAATAGCCAAGCGGACGGCTTTGAGCTCTTTCAGGGTAATGTGCGCATTGCGGTCATCGTCGTACCAAAAACCCCGAGCTTCATGGTGCTCGTTCAAAACGGCACCCCAGCCGTATGCGGCAGTCTCAGCCGGATAGAGACTGCAGGGACATACAAAGGTGGGTGTGCAGTGGTGGTGCAAAGGCTAGAGGCTACAGTGTTTTCAGAATACAATCATTTAACACAACGCTTACCACACGGCAGAATTATACAGTACATATACTCGTAGTCTCAGGTACACATTGTACTAGTACACACAGGTACTAACTCGTAGTATATCGTACTCGTATAATTGTCACACTACATTCCGCCCCCCCCCTGCGAGAATTCAATTCTCGACATCAGCGGGATTCGAACTGGTGAACCTTACATCAGGATGCTGGCGCCTTGTAACAATTGAGGCGGTATCAATCCGGCTCCGAAGCACAACGCTTCACAACGCTTACCACACGGCAGCATTATACAGTACATATACTCGTAGTCTCAGGTACACATTGTACTAGTACACACAGGTACTAACTCGTAGTATATCGTACTCGTATAATTGTCACACTACATTCCGCCCCCCCCTGCGAGATTCGAACTGGTGAACCTTACATCAGGATGCTGGCGCCTTGTAACAATTGAGGCGGTATCAATCCGGCTCCGAAGCACAACGCTTCACAACGCTTACCACACGGCAGCATTATACAGTACATATACTCGTAGTCTCAGGTACACATTGTACTAGTACACACAGGTACTAACTCGTAGTATATCGTACTCGTATAATTGTCACACGTACGACTAACTGTCGACGCACTGTGAGATTCAGATGTGACATACAGGTGACGAAGCACTACTAGTAGCGACTATTATTTATCCGTGAAGGCTGCTGCTGGTGGCGGCACGTCCATCCAGTTACGTGCGAGTACATCCGGCGTTATTGCCGGCGGGCGATAAATCCTTTTTGTCATCATTGAGGAAGTCGTACGAGCCCGGTAAAATGTTACATGGCACTGACGTACAAGGTACAAGGTTGTCCGTGTAGTACCGGGTAGTACGCGATATATTTATTGAGCCGGTACCGGGTATCATAGTACCCGGTACCCGGTACCCGGGCACGATGGACAGTGGTCCTGTGGATAACTACGACTATTAGTACATGGGAGCGTAAATCTCAGCCGTACTTTTTGGCCAAAGTGGGGAATTTTGTGTACATTATAGCTAGTACTGTTGAACGGGCCTGCCAGCCGTCCGATCAAAGGTCATCAGATGGGCGGTTTGGCTGCCATGTTTTGCCAAAGAGTGCTCACGTTACATAAATATTCGCGAGGGGGAGGGCGGGGGCAGGCAGCGGTTTGCCGAAGAATGATTGAATTACAATATTCGCGACAGCTGCCATCGGGGAATGTGGCCCGGCGGGGGGGGGGGGGGGGGGGTGCGGGGGCGGGGGGACCACGCCCGCCCCGCCCCCCCCCGCCCCCCCTCGCCGCCAGCCGCTCCCGCCTGGGGGGGGGGGGGGGGGGGGGGGTAAGGGGGCGGGGGCTACTGCTTGTTCTTGTTCTTGCGTGCCCGCGGGACCCTCCGCTTCGACGATCTCGCTGCCTCCGCCTCCGCCTCCGCCTCCGCCTCCGCCTGCGCCTCCGACTCCGCCTCCGACTCCGCGACCGTCAGTTTCTTACCTCGGCGTTTCTTCACTGGCCTCTTCCGCTTCTTGTCATCCGTCAGTGTCTTCACCACCCCGGGAGGCTGTGCCGTCGACGACGCCGCCATGAGCTTCCTTACCTTCGCGTCGGGACGCCCCCTGTGCCCAGACACCCACAACAAGCCACAATCGTTTCGCCTTTAAGCGGCTGAGGATGCGGCCTCCTCGGCCACCACGAGTTGCGCCGCTGGCACTGTGGAAGCCTTGGCGTTGAGGTGGGCCTTAACGGCGCTCCCGGACGAACCTGCGCGCGGCACAAGTTAGCCACGAGTGGGTGCGTGCTAATGTGGATGATGGAGTGTTTTGTTGCGCGCCCACCTTGTCACGCGTTTCCTCATGTCTTTCTCGTCCTCCTCGATGCCGGCGGCGCGGACACGCGAGACAACAAGGCTCGCCGCCCACTTTTGCCCGGGGGGGCGAGGTCGGCCATGGCGCTGTGAGCGGTGAAGGGGGGGGGGGGCGCGCGCTGGGGGGGGGGGGGGGGGGGGGGGGCGGCCGAGGTGGAGAAACTAACACCCAGTCGACGACCGCCTTCCGCAGCAGTCAACGACACATCGGAGGCGAGGAGCAGCGCGCCACTACTATTTATATGCACGTATTGTCAAGAGCTAGTCGGTGCGGCATTGTGTCGGTGTAATTTCGCAATGTTTATTGTTGAAGTAGCACGGCGTAATGGATACGGCGAGTGAATCCGGGATAATGTGTGCGACGAATGTGCGCGCGCAGCGGTGTGCGGCGGTGTGCGGCGGTGTGCGGCGGTGTGCACCGATGTTAATTTAGTGTGAATATTATATCGGCCGTAGACGATCAGGTCTGGCAGCACCGCCCGTGCTTGTAAATAAGCGACAATGGATCTAGTCTCCCGCTAGTCTGTCCACCGCCAGTGCACTCCGCAAGCCTCGCCTCCATCCGCGTCGGAACCGGTAGTAAGTGTTGTGTGCGCACATCGTGACAACATTACACGGTGGCAATTGCAATTATTAGCGGTGGATAATGTGAAGGCGTTTTCGAAATCGACAAAGAATGAGGCGGTGCTGGCGGAGTGCATTGGCGGTGCATAGAATAGCGTGGTGCTGGGGTTTTGGCTGCATCGGACGCCGTATTCCCACCCATCCGGCACGGAATGTCCGGTTTTTACACATTTGTGTGTTAATAAAGTGTGAATATTACGCGTCTTTTACGCCGGGTGGATGGGCATCCGGCGTCCGATGCACCCCAATTATTTGCAGCACGCTACTCTACGCACCCCCAACGCACTCCGCAAGCCTCGCCTCCATCCGCGTCGGAACCGGTAGTAAGTGTTGTTGTGTGCGCACATCGTGACAACATATTACACGGTGGCAATTGCAATTAGCGGTGGATAATGTGAAGGCGTTTTCGAAATCGACAGAGAATGAGGCGGTGCTGGCGGAGTGCATTGGCGGTGCATAGAATAGCGTGGTGCTGGGGTTTTGGCTGCATCGGACACCGTATTCCCACCCATCCGGCACGGAATGTCCGGTTTTCACACATTTGTGTGTTAATAAAGTGTGAATATTACGCGTCTTTTACGCCGGGTGGATGGGCATCCGGCGTCCGATGCACCCCAATTATTTGCAGCACGCTACTCTACGCACCCCCAACGCACTCCGCAAGCCTCGCCTCCATCCGCGTCGGAACCGGTAGTAAGTGTTGTTGTGTGCGCACATCGTGACAACATTACACGGTGGCAATTGCAATTAGCGGTGGATAATGTGAAGGCGTTTTCGAAATCGACAGAGAATGAGGCGGTGCTGGCGGAGTGCATTGGCGGTGCATGGAATAGCGTGGTGCTGGGGTTTTGGCTGCATCGGACGCCGTATTCCCACCCATCCGGCACGGTATGTCCGGTTTTCACACATTTGCGTGTGAATATATATAGTGTGAATATTACGTACGCGTCTTTTACGCTGGGTGGATGGGTATCCGGCGTCCGATGCACCCCGAATCTCACCAACACGCTACTCTACGCACCCCCAACGCACTCCGCCAGCCCCGCCTCTTTCCGCGCAGGTCCTACGTTCCATTGTATGTATATACATACGTACATGTACTGCTCCGAAACCAGCCCAAACTTAATGAGTGCACAAGTGTAAATGCGGGGGGGGGGGGGGGGGGGGGTGGGGGGGGGGGTGTGTGGCGGCGGGGCATCCACTCACACATACCCCGGCGATGCATGACAGATATTACATGCCGTGGCGGGTCGGCGGGCCGACCCGGCGGGCCGACCCGGCGGGGGGGGGGGGGGGGGGGGGGGGCGTCTATTCAACTACACGTGCGACAGTGTCGTTTCGTGGAGCAGTATATGTGCCCGGCCTCATTTATACCGCCCCCTACCTGCGCTGCATGGTCCACCCCTACGAATTACTTAGCACAAACCGCCATTACTTAATAGGAACCTAGCACAGCCAGGCTTATATGCCCGCTTTGCCGATCAACTTCTACGCACTTTCCGTCCCTTAACCGCCGGACATGGGGGTTAAGCCGCCAGCCTCGGCAGTTGCTTAGCCAGACTTGGCATCCCGTACCGTGTCCATGGCTTCGCAGCTCTGCCGCCGGCACACGCCGAGTCCGGCGCTTGCTGCCGCGGGGTTGCGCACGCATGCACGCACGGTAATACGCCGCCGACGCCGCCACGCTTATTTCCACCACCTTCGCCAGCCGCAGCTTCGCACGCCTTTCCGCCGACATACGAAACGCACGAATCCCCCCCCCCCCCCCCCCCCCCCCCCGTCCCCGCGTCATGTATATTATATTCGAGGCGACTATGCGGGGCGCAGCACACGCCGCGGCTTGGGTCGGCGGAGCGGCAGGCGGCGGGAGCCCTAATGGCCGGGCAGTATTCACACCCACACAGGCACCGCCGCTCACCTCCGACGCGGATGAACCGCCTCCCAAAGGAAACATGCCGGTTGGTGGTAATCCCAGCAGGCGTGGGGTGCCGGCGCCGGTACTGGTGCGACGGAGCTGTCGCGTCAGGAACCGCACCGCATGTGGAGCAACACATGGCGGTGCCGGCCCCACCTATGTCTAGGGCCACCTCCTCACAACACCCCGCCACGACGGCGTCGGCCACCGCCGACGGCGCCGTTGCGGGGGGGGACGCCCTGCCAGGCGACGATGATGCGCCTGGTGCGCCGCGTCAGGAGGCGGAGGAGGCCGTGGTCGAGGCGACTGATCGGGCTGAGGGGGTTGTCGAGGCGAGCGAGGCTGCGCTCGCGCCACCCGCCCCGCAGCCACCTGCGGGACATGCCGACTTGCTCGTCGCCATGTTGACCGGAGCACTACGAGCAGTGGCGGGAGGCGGCCACATGCACTATCATGTGCGTGTCCTGGCCGGACGCCCGTCATGCGTGGACTGCGGCCAACGGACGGACTGGGAGTGTTGCTGCGACGGCACCCCGGCTTTGTGCGGCCCCAAGTACCCATGCATGGCGACCCATCAGCGGGCAGTCCTCTGCCCGACCACGGCCACGGTGAGGGCGGAGTTCCGCCATGTCAGGGACGCGTTCCACGACGCGACTCGCGCCGCCGTGTGTGAGGCTTCCGAGAAGGCACGCGCGGCTGGTAGGGTGCGCAGGGTGAGGCGGCGGACGGCCCAGGAGCTGAAGGAGAGCGAGACATGCCGTCAGTGAGGTCGGGCGCAATGTCATTGGGTGGGGCACACGGACGTGTAACACTTGCACTTTGCGCGTACTGCTGGGTTACATCCAAGCGGTGTCACACTATGCAACCGGAAAGGCTGCGTTGCTACTGCAAACGATGCTACGCCTCACTCGGTAGCAACCGCTGCCCCGCCTATCCCACAGCCGCTGCCCCCCCCCCCCCCCCCCCCCCCCCCCCCCGCGCGCGGGATCCCCGCCATCAGCAGCTTGCACTTGCACTTTGCGCGTACTGCTGGGTTACATCCAGGCGGCGTCACACCGGAAAGGCTGCGTTGCTACTGCAAACGATGCTACGCCTCACTCGGTAGCAACCGCTGCCCCGCCCATCCCACTCGGGATGCTGAGAGCAGCTAAAGGGCACCGGGGGCGGGGCAAGAGGGAGCAGGGCCAATGATTGTGGAAGAGCGGGGACCCGCTTGCATGCCATCGTATTATATCTTGCACAATATCTGTTGCTGCACTCATATCTCACATCACTAGCTTAGCTATAGTGATTCCCCCCCCCCCCCCCCCCCCCCGCACCGCGGACGCACAAGCCTGGGTATACGCATCAACTGCCCGCCGGGATGAGAAACTGGTATTGGTAGTGTGTCTGTGGGGTGGAGGGGGGGCAAAAGAGCTGCCAATTGCTGCCAAGCTGGTGCGTTACATTGGGGCAGGCGCTGGGCAGACAATTGGGGCTCGCTTCAGAGCATTGTCTAGTGCCTATGCGGCTGCGCCGCCTCCGCCGCATGCAGACTCTCCGAGCTCACCAGCACCGCCACCTCAGTCATGCGGCCCTGCATCCCGCAGCCCGCCGCCGCCAGCCAGATCAGAGGTATCCAGAAGCCAGTGCTGGGGTTGTTGCGGCATGACCGCATAGTTTTCAGCGCCTGCCGTCCACAACTTGTAATGCATCCCTTTCCGCCGATTCCGCTGTATGCGCTGTCTTGGCGCCGCGCTGCCCCGGCCGCCGCGCGTTGGCGCCGCGCTGCCCCGGCCGCCGCGCCTTGGCGCCGCGCTGCCCCGGCCGCCGCGCGTTGGCGCCGCGCTGCCCCGGCCGCCGCGCCTTGGCGCCGCGCTGCCCCGGCCGCCGCGCCTTGGCGCCGCGCTGCCCCGGCCGCCGCGCCTTGGCGCCGCGCTGCCCCGGCCGCCGCGCCTTGGCGCCGCGCTCCCCCGGCCGCCGCGCCTTGGCGCCGCGCTGCCCCGGCCGCCGCGCCTTGGCGCCGCGCTGCCCCGGCCGCCGCGCCTTGGCGCCGCGCTGCCCCGGCCGCCGCGCCTTGGCGCCGCGCTGCCCCGGCCGCCGCGCCTTGGCGCCGCGCTCCCCCGGCCGCCGCGCCTTGGCGCCGCGCTGCCCCGGCCGCCGCGCCTTGGCGCCGCGCTGCCCCGGCCGCCGCGCCTTGGCGCCGCGCTGCCCCGGCCGCCGCGCCTTGGCGCCGCGCTGCCCCGGCCGCCGCGCCTTGGCGCCGCGCTGCCCCGGCCGCCGCGCCTTGGCGCCGCGCTGCCCCGGCCGCCGCGCCTTGGCGCCGCGCTGCCCCGGCCGCCGCGCCTTGGCGCCGCGCTGCCCCGGCCGCCGCGCCTTGGCGCCGCGCTGCCCCGGCCGCCGCGCCTTGGCGCCGCGCTGCCCCGGCCGCCGCGCCTTGGCGCCGCGCTGCCCCGGCCGCCGCGCCTTGGCGCCGCGCTGCCCCGGCCGCCGCGCCTTGGCGCCGCGCTGCCCCGGCCGCCGCGCCTTGGCGCCGCGCTGGGTATCGAGTCCTCCCCTCCCTAGTGAGCGCGTCCACCTGCGCCTTGCGCTCGGGGCCGTCCTCCTCCGTCACCACATTCTGCAACCCCCACCGCGTGACGAACCACGCAGCTCCTTGCAGGCGCTTGTACATGTGCCCAAGCACCGCCAGTCGTGACACCTGGGGACGCGAAGCTCCTTCTCGGTCATGATCGCCTTCACCCGGGCCTCCTCGAGGAGCGGACCGGCGTTAAGAATGGAAAACGTTTCCATGTGGTGCAAGCAGTCCTCCATGACCCAGCCGGGCTGCACCGTCACCTTGCCTGACCCTGCAGTCATGGAGGGGAATGCCGTCACGCCCACGCCCACGCCCACGCCCGGGGGGGGGGGGGGGGGGGAGGGGTTTACCTTTCGATTCTTGGACACTGCAAACGAAGGGCGCAACCCGCGTTCAAAGTTGCTGGGTATCGGGACTAAAGCCTGGCGCCGGTCTTCCTGCTTCATAGCTCGGAATCCAATGTGGCCCTGCACGGTGACAAATTTCCTCCAGAAGTCCCTTCCCAAGCCAAAAAAAAACAGGTGGAACGGCGCGAGGGGGAAGAGGTTGACCATGCTGACATAGCCCCGGACCACATGCACATGGCACACGCCATGGCAGCCAGTGTTCTGCTTGGCCTCCGCCAGCCGGGTTGTGTTGACCGCACGCCGGGCAAGGTGCGTGATTCACTGGACAAGTCATCGCCTTCATGGACGGTTACCAAGCGAGCCTCCCCGTCCGCATCCACAGGGGGGTGCTCCTGGGCAGCCGTCATAGCCTCCACAACCTGCCACGCCGACCGGGCGGGTGCGTGTGATTCCATACAACCGCAGTTGAGTGGTGCCACCAGCACGCAGGCCGGGCCCACTCACCTCTGAACGCAGAAGGCCCACAATGCCCCCGTCCTCGAAAACAGCGCGCCACTGGGTCGCCCCGCCGTAGTCCTCCAACACCCACTCGGTAACGACGCCGGTTATCACGCCGTAGTGCCATACTCCCCGGAACTTCTTGGCGATGACCTTCATGTAGAAGTCGCCGGAATCGCCTTTCCATATCACGCCCTCATCGCGGGTTCCACGCCCGCCGGCGGCCACGCAGGCGCGTCGATGTCCATACCGTCTTCGCCAACGGGGTCCTCCCCCACGCCCATCACATCGTCCACCTTCGAGCCGCCGTCGTCCGAGACCGGCGCCGGCGGGCCGTTTCCGACGGCTGCAGCTACTCCTGCTGCCGCCCCTGTTGTTGTTGCTGCTGCTGCTGCCGCCCCTGCTGCTGCTGCTTGTGATAAGGCGGCCTTGCGGCGCAACTTAGCCGCACGCTTCAACGAGTGGCTACAATTCGGGAATTTTAGGAAGTGCCGCTCTCGCGCCATCTTCTCACAAGTGCCCGTCACGTTGCCCCGGCAGTGCTTGCATGAGTACACGCCATCCTTCGACACACTCGCTATCCATCCCTTTGCCGGCATGCCTGCTGCCGCGCGCGAGGGGCGGGGGGGGGGGGGGGGGGGGTTGAGAGTTGGGGTGGATGTAACCCACCACCGGCAGGCAACACAGATGCGAGTGCGCGGCTGTCCGCGCTTGATTCAACGGTGAGCGGCGGTGACCGTGAGGCGACCCCATACTTCATGCGCGTGCTGGGGCGTTACACAATCATCAGCAGTTAGGGCGGCTGCATTAAAACGCGCACCTACGAACACCACCTACCGCCTACCACCTACCGTACCACCTACATCCGCCCACACCTCCGCCCGTCGTGCCGCACATCGCGGCACACCGCGGGGTCAGCGGTCAGCGATGTGCGGTCAGCGATGTGCGGCGATGTGCAATGAGTGCGTACATCCGCCTGTACTTAGCCCGGGTGCTCCGCGTCGGAGGGCGACACGCGAGCCCGCGTGCGCATATCAATTTGATGAAATTATGGAAACGAGAAATTCATATAGTACTTTACAGGTCGCGCGCGATAGTCGTCGCTACTGGGTATGAAATCCACGTCCCTCGTCCGTCCCGTATCGTCCCCGTATGTCGTCGTTCGTCACCAGTAGGGCACATTTACGTCACATCTGAATCTCACAGTGACGTGTAGGTATCCGGTTTCGACGGTGCGGTTAATGGGACGGCCGTTGTGTTGGGTGGGCACACCCACCCACCATTGCAGATCGCGTTCGAGCTGGCGGGTAAGCTTGACGCGGCCGGACCAAGAGTCGCGCGTCTTGAGCACATCATGCAGCTCACGAAGGTAGAAACGGGCAGGGGCAATGGCCAAGTAGAGAAACTGGCATTTGCCCACGAGAGCGGCCAACTCGCGAGCTGGCAAGCACCGACGATCGCGTTTTGCTCGTTGGATTAGGCGTTTGGCCACGCGAGCAATGCTGGCGAGTTTCTCAGCGGGCGCACGAAGAGTAGGTGACCCCGATGTGTCAATTTCTAACCCCAGGTTCACGAGCTTCTGGGTGGGCTCCCACACGCCCTTGTTGGGGTTGCGAAGCAGACCAAAGCCCGAGAGGTGGCGTTCGATGCGGTCACGTTGCCAAATGGCCTCAGCCTGAGTCCGAGCTAGAAACAGGAAATCGTCCATGTAGGGCAACATGCGCAGGCCAAATCGTCGCCGGGGAATAGGTGTGCCGTCTGCTTCAGCCGGGTTACGACGCAATGCCCTAGTGAGGACGTTGGTGAATTGGCAGAAGTAATAGGGGGACAGAGACCAGCCCATGGGAAGGCCAGCCAGTCGGTACAGAGTGCCGCGGTAATCGACAGTGAAAAAATCCCTGTCCTCGGGGGCGATTCCAACCGCGTAAAACCCGACCTGCAGGTCCATCTGCAACATGTAGTCCCCAGGGCGCGCCAGGTTGCGTAAATGCGAAACCGTCTCAAACGAAAGATCGCGCGTCTCACAATAGCGGTTCAGGGGGCGAAGGTCAATGATGAGCCTCCATTTGTTTGTTCCAGGCTTAGGAACCAGGAACAACCGGGACGCCCATTTTGCGCAGTAGCCTCGCTCCCAGGCCCCAACGGCCAGGAAGCGAGCCAATTCACCGTCCATACACTCCAGTTGAGCAGGAGTAGCATCCCCCATTGACACCCCCTGATGAAAAGAAGGTGGGGCAAGCCCGTCCAAGAAAGGAACGCGTACACCTCGGGATATCCAGTTGAGAACACTGCGATTTGCGCCAGCGGCTTGCCAGTTGCCGAGATTACGACGGACGCGATGTCTCATAAAGGGGGAGTCAGGAGTACAAGAATTGGCGCGATGGATGTCGCGAGGGGGGCGAGCAGAGCGCCCTGTCGCTCTGCTGGCCCTCTCCGCGTCGGCGTCAGGATCCACGGTGCGCGGCACAGTAGGAGTGCCGCGGCGTGGGAGTAGCCATGTGCCACTGGGCGCTGGCTTGGCCACTGGCAGTGTACTGTCACTTTGTACTCGAATCTGTACTAGACGGCGGGCGTGCGTCGGCATACGCCCCAATCGGAGCGCATCGCGACACCTACGCCGAGTAGGGGCCAGTACGGATCGAGCCATGCCCACAAGGGAAGGGGCAGCCAGGGGTTACTGTTGGTCGACACTGGTCGAAGGTCTTGGACCTTGTTCCACTGAATGGGGAAGCGCTGCAGCTTCGTCCTCTCCTCGCGTTGGGCGAGTAATCAGCAGCTCGTTCGCGGGTATTAGTTAGCACGTCGCAAGCGGCGCGCGTACATTAACCACACAAACCCTAACGGGTTTCTCCCAGGGGGGGCCCCGAAAGGCGTCGCTCACCGTACTTGGTACGATGGCGGAAGACCGGCACCCTGCGCGGCAAAATTGCCGCGACTTTGCTGTGGTGCGCTCGATGGAGCGTGCCACAGCAAAGGAGAGTGACCGGTCGGTCCGCCGTGAAGGCAGGTGGTGGCTCTGACCGGCCCCCGCAATCGTGCACGCGCACACACGCGCTACGGGCGCCGCGCCAGGGCTATCTCGTACAGGTAGAGAAACCACATAAACTAGTTTAGAACATTCTGGGGAACTGCCCTTTTTGTAATTCACACCGGTCGTTCGTAGTCGATGATCAGCTCGTCGCGACGATGCGACGTTCGTAGTCGATGATCAGCGACGTCGCTAGCAGTACTGGCTACTACTGATGTGAATCACAAAAACGGCCGACTACCCGTATCGTAACCAAAAAGTATACTACCAAAAAGTACTGCCTGAAACCAAAAGTACTTACTGCAACCAAAAAGTATACTGCCCGTACCGGCTCGGGTGTTTTAAAGCCTTACCAGTACAGGGTCTAAGAGGGTTCTGCTTTTAAAATGTAGGCTTTTTCTTTCCCCAGTACTTTCCGTGCATTCTCTTGACGGTCTTCCTGTAACCAAAAAAATAAGTACAGGGTCGAAGCCAATCGAAGACCACCTTCCAAGCCGCCGCATTGCCGCTGATCACCAGAACTGATCGCTACCGCTTAGCCAACTACACCGGCGACTCGCCTTGCTGTCTGCCCGTCTAGTTCCTACTGCGGGATTACCTCGACTAGAAGTTCGGCAAAGTCGCACTCGCACCACCTTCCGCCGCGCCCGCAGCTCCGCAGAACAAGAAATGGCGACGCTGCAAGCCAGCTCCGCTTGTGTGACCGTGCGGCCGCGTGCCGCCAGGGGCCGGGCTCCGACTCGCGGCGCGGCGTCGATGAAAACCCCCTCCTTCCTCCGGCAACGGGGGGCGCGGGCGGCTGCTAGCAAGGTGCGCTGGCTTTAATGGAGATGTGACTGATTGCGTGAGCAGGGGCAGCGGCGGGGAGCGAGGCAGCGAGTGAGAGTGCAGGCTTCGGCGACTGCGCATGCACGGGTATCAGCAACTAACAAGTTGTCGCAAAAAACAAACAGTCACGTTGTGAACCCCCCTCCCCTTCTGGGCCTGTGTCCTGGAATGCAGGCTCTTATCCCAGCAGCCTCCATCACTACCACCCAGATAGAGACGCTCAAAGATGGCAGGTAAGCAGGCAGCTTCAGCCATCGCAATTGTCTTCTCTGCTTGCAGTGCGGGGAGCCTGGTGTATGTTTCAGTGGCAGGCTGACCGTGTGTTGGGCTGTGCTGCAGTGCGGAGGAGGTGTTCACACTGGACCTGAGCGGCCCGAAGCCCATCACGCAGACAGTGGTGAGGCCCCCCGGCGCGGAGCTCATCGCGCTGGAAGTCATGAGGTGGGTCTTCCATCCCGTCTGCCCTCGGTCGTATGCGCATGTCCCCATCACACACTGTGCGCCATGTGTGACCTGAACACTGCCACGGTCTGCAGGGAGGGCGGCATGGGCATGGTGCTGGAGGAGGCAATGCAGCAGGCACCCCCCTCAGCCCCCCCCCCCCCCCCCCCCCCAAAAAAAAAAAACCAACAAACCTACCCAATACCCAATCAGTACCCCTCCCCCTCTCTCCCATCAATGCTAGGATTTTACTATCACCTCCCTCTCCATCGAGACGGCTGACAGAAGCCGCCTGCCGGCCCGCAGACTGATGAAGCCGCAGCGGCGAGCAGCCGCGTCACGGTTGTGGAGTCCCGGATGTCCGGCCAGAAGCGCCGCGACAACTCGCGTGTGCCGGCGGCGCTGCCTGAGGGCCTCTGTACTGTGGTGGCCGAGGTGGCGCCCGGCTCGAACGCGGAGAAAGCGGGCGTCAAGGTCGGCGACAAGATCAGGCGAGCCCCAGCTGCACAGCCGAGTCTCAAGGCCCAAACCTTTGTGTCTGTGTGTCTGTGTGTGCGTACATGTATGCGCGCACTCACCTGCTGATGCTGCCCAAACCACCTTGTGTGTCGCTCCATATGGTTATTAAATGGAAGGTAAGGGATTCTGTCTAATAGATTGATTGATTGATTTCATGAACCGCCCATGATTCGACAGTATCCCTGTGTGCATGCCGTGACCATGCTTCGGGTTTGCTCTATGAACTATTGCTTTTGGCTCTCTTGCGAATCAAGAGAAACCTCGATTTATTTGGAAATCTAACGGAATACACAAGGGACATAGCAAAGAATATACTCGCCAGTGTGCAAAAATCTTGTATTTCTGCGACCTGCGAACCCAATTAAACATCAGTGGCAAGTACTACTTTCTGTATGGCCCCCACCCTGCTCACCCCGGCTTTTTCTTGGCCCGGCTGTGCGCTGCGCTAATATTAATGGCTCTGCTATGCTCGCCTGCGCCCGCAGGTTCTTCAGTGCCGTGTTCACAGTGACAGACCCGGTGGACATCGTGTCCTTCTACGCCAACCCGCCCAAGAAGGAGAACCGCCGCGGCGTGTACATGGCCGATGGGCAGCCGTTTGACAAGACCATGGCGGCGCTCATCTCCAACGGAGAGCCGCACGTGACGGCCAAGGAGGGCGCGTACGACGTGGCAGAGTCTGTGCTAATGGTGGTGGAGCGCCGAGTGGAGTGATGACTCTCCCCCCCCCCCCCCCCCCTCCCCCATTCCCACACCCTCCCCCGGGGTTGCCATTTTAAAAGCAATGGCCTCTACGAATGCTCGCCCCATTGTGGAGTGGCTCAAATCATGCTAAGATTACAGCCTGGTAGAAAAGCCGCCTGGCCTGCCCGCCCTAGCTGCCAGCCTTCTTGGCGATGTTCTTGCAGAGGGAGGTGATCCAGGCCGACATGTTCTCAATCTTGGAGGCGGCATTGGGGGTCGCGCGGCGCGCAAACTCCCGCTGGGCCTCCTCATCCGGCAGCTCCGCGATGGCCCTGCAGGGCAGCGCCCCATAAGAAAGGGGAGGGGGTTGAGTGAGTGTGATTCAATGTGTGCAAGGGAAGGAGGAAGGGGTGAGAGATAGGGCGTGGCAACCGAAGTAAGTCCTTGGTTATCTTTGGGTAGCGCCTAGCCAAAGCACGGCACAGCCCGAACATGGAACCGAGGAGGCCGTTTATACGTTTCAGTGCGCCGGCGCCGGAGGGCACGTTTATATTTGCCTAGTATATGTTTATATCATTTGCACACAAATATGTGAATAGTTTCAAGGATCTAGACTTGCAAAGATGGCCCAATCCGCCAAGATATATGGCCTGTAGTCAAGGAGTGTGGTGGGCTGTCTATGGGTATGTCGTCTATATCTGTATGCGGCAGAGGCGCGCACCACATCGCCCGCTTGTCCAGCTTCCCCACCATCAGCTTGTTGGCTCTCTGCGCAGCCATGAGCCTGCATTAGCTGTAGGCTGCGAACGGAGAGACCCCCCCCTTCCCTTCCACATTCACCACATCTTACAATGTCCGAACGCAATAGAAATGAGTGGACAGGCACCCCGCGCAATGCCCCTCTCCCTGGGCAGCACGGCCCCCTTCCTGGGCTGCACGGCGCACCACTAGCTCTTTCAGCGCCTTCTCCGCAATCGGCCCCAGTTCCGGCTCGCCTGCCCTGCGCTGCACGCGCATGGTTTCGCGGTGGTCCGCACGCCCCTCCTTGCGCGCCACGTTGGCAGAGCCCCGGGCACGGATTTCCTCCATGCTCAGGTCGCCTGCGTTTAGCCACAGGCGGCTGCAGTGAGCGCGGGTAGCGCCCCCACCCCCACCCCTGGGGAACTGCAGCTGAGCAAGCACCTCCCTTTGCTACAGGGCAGCCATAATAGCTGCCTGTGAGTCAGCATCGAGTCAACATAGAGCATGGCAGTAATGCATGCAAGCTGGGGCTGCAGCCGTGCCTGTCCCCCCCCCCCCCCCCCCCCCCCTTTATTTCCTGCCTGTCATATAGCATTCACCTTGTGCAAAGAGAAAAGTGACGCCTTTGCGCTGCAGTAGCACCCCACCGCTGTTGGTAGCCAGCCACTGCAGCTGCTGCGCGTCCACAGCCTCCGGCGCCACGCCCGTGAACTTTGCCTTTACCAGCAGATGCGCCGCCAGTAGGTCGCGCAGCGAGTTGGCGTGCGAGTCCTCGGCGCCCTTGCGCCCAATGGTCAGCAGCGGCCGCGGGATCGAATCCCACAAGCTGCGCAGCTCCTCGGGGCTCAGCTCCTGCGAGCACACAGCAATGCATGTCAGCCTCGCGGTGTGCCCCCGTCGTCGGCGTCGATTAAATAGGCAGTCAGCACAGCTACAACTCCTGGAGCGGTAGCGGAGGTTCTCTTGGGGGGAGGGAGGGCACCACACTGCACTTCAAGCACCCGGCACCAAAAGCAACTTCTGCATTGTCAGCTGGGGCCGCGCCTACCTCTGCAGCGCTCGCAGCGCAAGCGATTGGGCGCCTCGACACCAGTACGCGCGCGAGCCTGCTCGCGAGGCAAGTGGCGGCGCGCAGGGGCGGACGTCCGCATGCGAGCAGGCCCTGAGGCGACCTGCGACGGCGGCAAGGCGCTGTCCTGTTTAGGTGGCGTCTCATACATCGGCAAGTCTCGAGTATCTGGAGTTGGGGCAGCAGCCGTCATACCTCGCGCGGACCCGGTGACGGTTCTGATCTGCTGTGTCGCGGCATACAAGTTGGGAACACGCTTGCGCCATCGCGCACGCGGTAGTTGACGGCGGCCTGCGCCGCTGTAGTGGCGCAGCGGCAGTCAGCCGCGCGTTGGATAACACTGTCACCACGGGCGTGGCATACGGGGAAAGCATATCGGCGCACCGGCGCTGCCCCTAAGCCTACGTACGAACGGGAGTTTGTGTCGGACAGTGTCGTCGGCGGTAAAGCTACTGGGTGTCGGAGACGAGGTGCTGCCGCGCAACGAGGTCGGCGGGGGGCGGCGTCGGGTGGGCTCGCACCGCTAAGTCGCAAAAAAATATATATAAGGTAATCCTTACAGTCCAACCGGAATTAACTACTGATATCTAATTAGACCGCCTGCGGCCTGCGCTGGCTTCTGAGACTGAGACCGCCTGCTGAGTTCCGCAGCCCGGATACCCTGTAGGTACATCCCTTGTCCGCTCGGTAGAGCGGTCGTCTCGTGTGCGAGAGGTACCGGGTTCGATTCCTGGCCGATGTATTTCGGCAATATCGGCCCGGCGTGTCCCGGGTTTCCTCGGTTGATGCATTAGCCCTTCGGGGTTCGAATGAGGCAATGGTCTATGGGCTATGCCAGACCTACGACTGCAGTTGGCGCACGAGGTCAAGTGCTGGGGCGGCTTCGGCCGATGTCCCGGGGCGAACTTTACTTTACTTTACCCTGTAGGTTTCTGCAGCATGCAGTTTCGCCGGCACAAAAGATTTCCTGGGACTTTATTTGGTCCCAGGTCGGGGAATGTGATGACGAGTTTACGATAATCCTTAGTACGAGCAGATATATAACTCGAGTAATCAGCTAGCTCGTCTATCCCTATATCTAAATCTCATCTACACCCCTCCACATAAGTCCGGGTTTTGCATTTTCGATCGCAAAGCGCATGCATGGGCGAGGATCACGCCGGCTGCATGTGCATACATGCTAACTACAGTGGGAATAGTTCGGGCGAACGCCTATTGTGCGCTTTATACCCACCCGCGCGACAACACGACCATTTGTGGGCGCCCTTTCAAAAACTCGAAATCATTGCATGGTGCGTTGGCGCCATAAAGTTGTGGGTTGCGCCAACCGTCCAAACCTATGGAAATAGCGCCACTCGTCGCACCAAACTCGGTGGATACGGGCCTTGGCATAAGTTGCACACACCGTGCGTGTAGGCCACTGAAAGCATGTCGCTATAGGCACGACGTGACACCCCAACGTCAAGTTGGCCACTGTGGGGAGCAGTTTTGGGGTGAAAATGCTGATGTTTCTGTGGCGAACGCACGTAGGAGAGGCGCTCGATGGCCCCCTTGGCGTAGGGCAATGCTCTACTATGGGGGCGCGGGGTGGAATGCCAGTTGCACCGTTTCGTGGGCGGGGTGGCGCGGTAGGTAGGGGCGTGGATTTTGATTAATATGAAATTCCTTGAAAAATGCTGTGGAAAATGGCATTTTGGCTAGTAGATGTGTGTATCGCTAGGAGGTGGCACATGCCAAGTGTTGGTGGTCCGTGGTCATCCACATACATAACGCTCTCGCGCAACTGAGCATGGGGCTTAGACACGCACTTGGCGCAAAGCCACGCGCCCGATATGGGTGGGCACATGAGGCAGTGAGGGGCAACTTGGATGATCATCTTTGGGGATTTTTTCCGGAGACCCAAAAAAACGATTTTGTGATTATGGAAGAGTGTTCCCGACGCAGAATTGAACGAGGAATCGCGTGATATTTTTAAAAAAAATTCTGAGCAAACCCTGAGGAGTTATAGCGTTTTGAAGCCAAGGGGGTGTTGCTGCGCGTGGCCGACACTGATGCCATGCCAGTATCGCAACGCGACATGCACTGGCCGCCGCCCACACGGCTGCACCCCAACCAAATGCACCCGAGCCCCTCGCCAATGTGTTTCCTCACGCGTTCATGGCCATCCCGCCGTTTGGTTGTCTATTCACGCGCGTCGGCGTGTGCGTGATACCGACCCCTACGTTCAGGTACCCTAGACTTGTGAAGTCTTGAGACTGCCGAAAAGGGACCCCAAACTTATGTGCAGGGGTGTATCTGCCGGACTCACTGCAGGCTTCTTCAGGAGCATACAACTGCTAACGGTGTACCCGTACATGTAGTACAAGCAATCTCAGTCAGGAGATATTAGGGCGACACATAAGGCCATTACATCTTGATTTGTCGTTTTAGGTGCCCGCCCCCTTTTTCTGAGCACTTTTTTTATCTCCTGCTGCATCCACATGTACTACAAAGTACTGTCAAAAGCGCTGCAAAAGATGCAATTGGGCGGTTATATAATTGAATGGATGGTGATGTCATGCAAGCACACGTTGGGCGGCAAGCTATTGCCTTAGGGATAACATGCACAAAAGATGACAATTATGAAGAAAAACCACGCTATTACAGTGTGGAAGTATAAACACTCTGCCCCCCGGCCAAAGCCTACCTATCGTATGCCGACATCGCAGTTTCGAGGGTGGCGAGATAAGCGAACACGATGGGCGACCTGCCCTTCGTCGTCCAGTTGCCGTTGCCGCGGAGCAGTAGCTTATGTAGTATATTTGCAGCTTTACCGGGATCCGGCTCGTTTGCGTGCTTGCCCATTTCAAACTTGCCGCCGAAGACTCGTTCTAGACAATCGTCGGGGGGGCGGGGGGGGGGGGGGGGGGGGGGGGGGGGGGGGGGGCTTTTGCATCTGCGCCCATACCCCGCCGTTCTTTTTGTGATTCTCGGGTGAGCTGCACGGGAAAAGCGCGAGGTGCGCATGCTGCACATCAACACATACAAACAGTTTGGGGGGGGAAGCTAGGGCCCCCACACACGGAATGCTCGCCGGCACCAAGACAGCTCTAAAATGCTCCGAAACTAGTGCTGAAGCCGTCGCCGGAAAGCACCGCACGGCCACTGCGTCGCTGGGACATCACCCAGCGGGTATGTTATTGTCGGCATGCATGTGCAAAGGGCTGGCGGGGCAGCAGCTCGGCGGCAGCAAGCGGCGATGAGTGTTGCACGTTGAATTTGCTTCGAAATCAAGAATTCATAACACGGAATGATGGCACCGCCACCGCATCGCGCGGCACAGCCGCTCATGCGTTTGCTGGACGACTCTCAACATGGTTAGTATCAAGAATCAGCACTAGAACAACCGCACCAAGCCCGCAGCACCGCCAGGTGCTTTCTGCTGGGTCGCCAGGGCACTACTCAACGCTTGTTCTCTCAATTTTTCCCATCCCCTCCGCATGTTAGTGGCTTACCATAGGCAGTTGGGGTGGGGAAGAGGCATGGTGCATCGCGTTGTTGTTGGAAGTGCATGCCACATGTCACAATGAATTGCATAGTATGTCGCAGTAAATAAAGTACTTGAAAATCATTACAAACAAACCAGAGGGGGGCTCAAAATAGAGGGGGGTGTGACCTAAACCAGGTCATTTTGTCGGAATGGCCTTATGTATCGTATAAATGTCAAACTGTCAACAAATAACCTCCGAGCATGTCGCCGTCAGGCCGAACTCCGTCGCTTTTCTCCACGACGGCTTGAATCGACGCATGTTGTCGATAGATGCTGACGCATACCGACAGGACGCCACCAATGAGTTTAAGGGGCATGGTGGGGGTGGCTGCGGTGAGAGTGGGTGTTGTGATGCCCAATGGTGGCCCGCGGCTAGGGTTCTGCGGCGGGTGATGTCGAATGGGGCCTCTAAAACCGACGTGGCGTCGCCAAGGATAGCGCCCACGAAAACATGGGGCCGGGTGCGGTTGTACGCGTCGCGACGGCTTCTCCAGTACAGTACTAAGTACTGTTTGGGATTCAGCATCTTGTTTTGCCAATATCCAGTCTTACCCCCCCCCCCCCTTTTTCTGAGGGAGAAAGAGGCAGCTAAAACAACAAATCTAATTGTGATGGCCAAGTAAGATTATGGCTAAGGCGGCCAGTAAGAATTGTAAGTATGTTTTAGGTACCCCCCCCCCCCCTTTGGTCGGAGCCCCCCCCCCCCCCTCCATAAAATTTGTAACTGGTTGATGTACTGTACAAAGTACTATCAGCATCAATGTCCAAGGGAAAAGTGTTGCAATTGTCCAAATATTGTGTAGGGGGCAGCAGCTGCCACACACGTAGGTATAGTACCCGATCCACTTAGCGCGTGTCCCTCGTTGTGGTTGATGGCCCATCCATCTAGCCACCGGCATGCATCCGCCGGCAAACTCTGACAGGCGGCATCAAAGTACCGCAAGAGCTGTGCGATGCCCGGATGCACTAAGGTTGGCAGCTGGCACAGTAATCTTGCGTTCGCATCGGCGCCACGCTGGCCCTTCCGCTGACGCTATAGTGTAGGAGGATTCCGCCGTCCGGTGCGGTTACGAGGTCGCCTATATGGCACTCAACTCCCGCGCCACCCCAGCATGAACACAAACAGAGCACAACCGTTGCCAGGCTGGCGCGGAACAACTCCACGCGCCACTGTACCGGGAATGACCTTGGCCCATGTCTGGCTCAGCTCGGACTGTAAAGTTTTCTCCAGGGTAAGAGCATTGAGCACAACCATGTCTTGCGGGCAAGAGGACCCGGGTCAACTTCAGGAGCAGCGACACTTGCGACTCGGCCATACCCTTGCGAACCCTGTCAACAAGCTCGCCCGGCGCCATCGGCTCCCGGCCGTGGTCGTTGAAGAACGCGTGGACCGCTGAGAAGTAGGGTTGAACAGTAATGCAACCTATTTTGCACCGAGGCACGCGGTGCATTGTGGTTAGGTCTGAATCAGGGTTTGGGGGCAGCAGCGGGATTGAAAGCTAATATGAATGACAGTTGGTTCATTTTGTGCTAAGTCGGGGAAACCAATTCCGTCCAAACAAGGACAAATCAAAAGAGTGAAGGAAACGGGATGGTTACAAGAAGTTTGCGCCACCGGGGGCTGAAACTCTGTCCAAACTGGGACAAAAAAAGTGCGGGGGCCGTGATGTCTACAAGTAGTTTGTGCCGTCCGGGGCTGAAACTGTGTCAAAGCCGGGACAAAACATATGAGCGGCTAATTTTGCGGAATTGTACTACATATCATCATCTTCGATCACATAATCCCCTCGGCGCTCTGCCGCCTCTTGCCTCCTGACGCTCTGCGAACTCCTCTGCCACGGTCATTGGATGGGGTAGACCCGGCCACTTCTCGAAGTCATTTGGACGCAATCTTTGAGTCCTGTCCCATGGCTTCTCTTTGAACCATGAGGTCATCCTGGACTTCATCCCATCGATTTGCGTCTTCTGGTTGTCAATGAGGATCGTCTTCAAGTTCCTGTGTGTGAACGAGTAGCTATGATCCATATGGTCCCACCACACGGAAAAGGCCGCAGCGACCTGGAAAAGGCGTGGCAAACCGCACAAGGCGTTAATTTTTTTATGTTGATCCCATTAAGACACTCACCCGGGTTGCACCCCTCACGCACCGCGGTTGTCCCGGTTCCGGCTGTGACGTCGACGATTGTTGTCCCGTCTGTTGCCGCCATCTTAAGGTGCTTGGCGAAGAGAGCGATAGGCTTTTGGTACTTGTTCACCGTCTGTCTGTTCTCGTCCTTCAATTTCGCACTGTCTTTGAAGTGACCCAACATGATGGATGTAGAGAACCTGGAAAGGCACAACCGGCTTAGCGAGTAAATAAATACAAGCCGGCTATTTTCCACGGATCAAATCTCACCTTCGGGGATCATCGAAACGGATGTTGTCAGCTACGATGCTTGGCGGGGGCTTCCTGACGTAGAGGTAGTACTCAGCGTCGTGACGCAGAGAGCTGCCCATCTTCATCCCGCAATCCTTGGCCCAAGTCAGGACGTGATAGATGAGGTCCTCAGCTTGTTTTTGTACGGCTGTGATTGCAGATCCAAGTTGCTGGTCCGAGAGGTGAATGAAGAAATGGCACCCATCGAGAGCAGTGTGGACGTCAGAAGATCCAGTCAGGATATTCAACTGCCTGCGCGGGGTATAATCGGGAATGAGAGAAATGAAAGCACAGTCATCTACGCACCGGGGTTGTGGGGGTGTCTTGCCTGGCGAAAGCAAACACGTCGTTGAAGTCGTCCGTACCCCACGCAGCATCCTTTGAGTCCCATGTGTGCGAACAAGCTCCGAAAAGCGCGTCGGCAATGAAGACTGTTGCCTTTCTGGCGCGAACTGCCGACATGGCGTCCGCGACGGCTTGTTTTGTCGCGGGAGCGTTGAAGTTCCCCTCCACAATGCAAGTCTTGCAAAGCTCCGTGTTCAACCAGACCTTGTCATCCTTGTCGACCTCATGGCCCTTGGGCATCACCGGAAGTTTCTCGGCCTATGTATATTAGAAAATCGATTCGGGTTAATAGCTCACAATGAAAATTCAGAAGAGCATTTGTGGTTGCACAAGATCTTAGTTACCTTCATCGATATCCACAGCTCATTAAAAACATTCGGAGCGGAAACCGCGATAAGCTCCGGCGCACATGCCAGAAGAGCAAACTCTGTGAAGAAGGAGATGACCAAGTCCGGCATATGATCCTTGATGCGATACGCCTCACTCATGATGGTGGTGTTGTTGGCTGCGATATGCTCTCGAACTGGTAGTGGTGTGAGACAATCGGCGGATTTCATGTCCCCCCATCTGGCAGGAGGGGTCAGCAAGACCATCAACGGACCGGAGCGATGAGCACCTTTGAACAAATCCTGGAACTTTCTGGGGAAGCCTGTTGGGCCGAGGTCATCAACCTTGGCCCGGAACTTGGTGATGGCGTCAAGGCGAGCGGCCGCTTGCTGGTCCGACACTTTGTGTTGCACATCCCATTCGATGATGTGGTCCGAGAGATATTTCCCCCAATTCCTGGCCGGTTCGTCCGGCGTCAGCAGTTGGATTGCCTCCCTTCCCTTGGCCGTGTCAATGGCATTCATGAGCTTGATGCTTGCTCGACGCAAGAGATCGCGAAACCTCCAGGTCTCAATCATCGCGAGCCACTCCGCGTTGGTGTGCGTAACGGCCATGGGGCCATTGTCGCCGGCATGCTTTATGTCATCCACCGGCTCGTAGAGGCTCGGGGTCACACTGTGCTCGCCTTGGATGAGCAGTCCAACCACCAGGTACATCTGGCCCACATGGAGATCCGTGCTGTCGCTCTGCTTGGCAAGAGACGGCTCGTCTAGCAAGGGCGCATGGGGTCCAAAGCCAACATCCTGGGTCGAAAACCAAACTTCAGTACGGAGAAAGGAATGATAGTATTCCATGTGATTAAGACATTGGGGTCGGTCGCAACTTACCTCCATGAGGGCGACTCGGAAGTGAGCTCTGTCTTTGCCGAAGCCGTACTTCTTGTTATCGAGGATTGCATTGATAGGCTTCCGAATTGCTTCGTAAACCTTCATCACTTCCTTCTGGGTGAGTTGCCTGCCGCAATTGAGACGCTTGACTCTATCCAGTTCTTGCTGGTAGTACACAAATAGGTCAATGAGTTTGGTTCTGGCTTCGTCCCATCCTCGAACCCCGAGGTCCACATGCCGGTTGGCTTCAGAAATCTGCTCAAGGGGCTCAAAAACACTGCGCAAATCAATTGTCAGAATCTAGCAGCATTAACACGATAAATTTTCATTATGTACGCAGCTTACCGTTGTGGGCGCGAGCAGAGGTCAATCAAATTTGAGAACTCGCTTCTCTTCTCATCTTTGATGCCGATCTTCTCAAGTTCAACTTGAAGAACTTCAGACTTCTTGAACTCCTTCACGACTCTGATTTGCGGAAGGGCCCTAAAGCCGGGGCGAGTTGCACCCTGATCTGCATACCAGCTCTCGAAACATCTGCGAAGGTTCTGCAGAAACACTTGCACCGATTTCAAAATTCAGAACGATTATACCTCGATGACAAACCGTTTCGTCCCGCTGATGACAGAACGTTTCGTCCCACTTATGACAGGCCGTTTCGTCCCACTGATGACAAACCGTTTTGTCCCGCTGATGACAGGCCGTTTCGTCCCACTGATGACATACCGTTTCGTCCCACTGATGACAGACCGTTTCGGCCCACTGATGACATACCGTTTCGTCCCACTGATGACAGATTGTTTTGTCCCGTTGATGACAGACCGTTTCGTCCCACTGATGACATACCGTTTCGTCCCACTGATGACATACCGTTTCGTCCCACTGATGACAAACCGTTTCGTCCCACTGACATATATTTTTAACCCGCTGACGACAGAACGACTTTTGGCACACTTTACGCCTATTTGTGCGCTCATACTCTCCAGAGGACACTACGTACACCGGAAAGGACACTGAGAAATTCTCGGCGGACAGGGAAGGATTCCTCTGAATAACAAATGCAAGAAATGGATGTCAGTAAGTTGCATTGTGTATTGATTTAGATTTGTCTACACATATTTGATCCGGATAGGTACAACATGTCGCGATAGGCTTTTACCTTGTAGCTTTGCGCCACCATATTGCAGTCTTGCAGCTTTGGGGATCGGAATTCAAATGCCGGCGGCGGAGCGACGAACTTATCGGATGGGAAGCTGAAAATGTGAGGCAGCCCCATATCCTTGTCGACGACGAGGTTGACTCTGTCAGCGTATAACGTGTTGATGTCGCCACCGTGAGATGTCTTCACCTCTGGATCAGCAATCTCGACTCTGAGGTGGCCGTAAGAGATCAAGTCGACGGCACCGGTGTTGTAGAAGCCATTCAAGGCCGGCGGGACGGCCAACGTGTCGACGTATGGAAGCGCGTTCTTAAAATCCTTGTCAATGTTGGCCAAGTCATCGATGTCAATCTCACCAGACGCGAAACATGTCAGCGCATGCGACAGCACATTGCGTTCGACCAAAGTCCATGCGTAGTAAGACTGGAACCGCGGCTGGAAGCAGAGTGACGGTTCGATCGCGTGGAGTAGCAACCTCTCAAAGCTGACATCGATCCTGAACTCCTTGTGCACTGTCAAGCGATAAGGTTCAAGAGAGATCTGCGGTAAAAAGCATAAGAATATTAATACTTATTAATACACGACATTGACACGAATTCAGAGACATTATAAGCTTTACTCACCCCGTAGTTTCCGGCCGAGTGCAGCTCGACGTCCTTGATCTTTCCGATACACGCGAGAAGTGGCCCCTTTGGATCATCGAAAAAGTCCTTGCCAGTCAGCAGGCTCGCCTTGTGCAATTCAATGTACAAATAGATCTGTACCTCAGCACTTGTGTTCTTGAGCCAGTGGATGGTCCAGCTCCTTGAGGTAAAGTCGATGTAGGAGTCATGTTCTTAGGATCCGTCCCTCTCGTCAAAGAAGTCGTCGTAAGAGGCGACCGTCATCAGCTTTGTCTTCCTCTCGGGTCCAGGAGTGCCGGTGATGTCGAGAGCTTGCTTACGCCTCTCTGCCGCCCGTTGCCTCTGTTCTTCCTCTGTGCCGAAGACCTCTTCATCCGTGCACATACTGGGGAATTCAGGAACCCTTCTTCTCGGTACCTCGGCAAGAGATGTTCGAGAACCAAAGGCTCCAGAACCGGACGCTTGCCCGGTAGTCTGCGCTGGAGTCTCGAGCTCGGGCTCTGGCTCCAATTCAGGCTCCGGTCAAGCCGAGTGGGCTCGGGCTCCGGCTCGGGCTCCATCTGAGTGGGCGCAGTTTCAGGCTCATGCTGAGGCTCTGGCTCGGGCTCATTGGGCTCTGTTTCAGGCTCCGGCTCGGGCTCCGGCTCCGGCTCAGTGTGCTCTATTTCAGGCTCAGGCTCAGGCTCTGTTTCCGGTACTTGAGGCGGGCCTTTAGACAAAGAAGAGCCTTGATTCGGGGAACCTGTAAAGAATGAGTAGAGAGTACTCAACACACCTGCAGTGGGCGTCACGATTAACTACTGAACGGTATCGCCATACACATCAAAGCCAATCGTGAATTTCTTACCTGAGGATCCCGATCTACCAGCTGCTTCCGACGCGGTTGCCTGCGCCAATTGACCTGTTGGAACGTCAGATAACTCACTGACGAGAAATTAATCGAAGGGAGTGAGAAGGCAGGGATTGATACTTTTAGTCACCATTACATGGAGTCACAATCGTCTCTGAAACCTTTTCTTTTCCCTTGGATTCCTTTGAAGCTTGAGTCGCTACTGGCTCATGTGCGCGTCCTTTCGAACCTGTCAACACACATGATTTCAAACAATGTCAATATGACACAGTGAACTCACAAAAATCATATGATTGGAGAGGCAATTACCTGGAGTCACAATCGTCTCTGAAACCTTTTCTTTTCCCTTGGATTCCTTTGAAGCTTGAGTCGCTACTGGCTCATGTGCGCGTCCTTTCGAACCTGTCAACACACATGATTTCAAAAAATATCAATATATATGACACAGTGCACTCACAAAAATCATAGGATTGGAGAGGCGAGGACCTGATTGATAGTAAGCTTGCATGAGCTTTTCATAATCGATTAGCCTTCGCGCTGTCTGCATTTGAGCATCTGAGAGGATTTGGCCGCTCTTGATTCGGTCCCTCAAAAGACCGGCGGCCGATCTTTCTCCTTGCGAGTGCGTGCCGTAAGCCGGCACTCTACCTCCTAAAAGGCTCGGTTTCCAGGGGTTACCTGATGCCTCGGCGCCGGCTCTAGCTGCAGAAACTGAGGCTGCACGGCTCTTCTTAGCCGCCGGATGCTCGGGCACAGAAGATGACGCCTTGTGTTTCCTCCCGACTAGCGCTCCGAGCGTATCGAATTCTTTTGCTTTCTCGGTAGGTTTTGATGTCCGCTTGGACCTCCGACTTATAAATATCATATTCTGTCATACCGTTTCGTCCCACTGATGACATACCGTTTCGTCCCACTGATGACAGACCGTTTCGTCCCACTGATGACAGACCGTTCCGTCCCGCTGATGACAAACCGTTTCGTCCCACTTATGACAGACCGTTTCGTCCCACTAATGACATACCGTTTCGTCCCACTGTTGACAGACCGTTTCGTCCCGTTGATGACAGACCGTTTCGTCCCACTGATGACACACCGTTTCGTCCCACTTGATGACATACCGTTTCGTCCCACTGATGACAGACCGTTTCGTCCGACTGTTGACAGACCGTTTAGTCCCACTGATGACATACCGTTTCGTCCCACTGATGACAAACCGTTTCGTCCCACTGATGACAACACTGTGAGATTCAGATGTGACATACGGGTGACGAAGCACTACTACTAGCGACTATTATTTATCCGTGAAGGCTGCTGCTGGTGGCGGCACGTCCATCCAGTTACGTGCGAGTACATCCGGCGTTATTGCCGGCGGGCGATAAATCCTTTTTGTAATTATTCTGCTAGTCGTACTAGCCCGGTGACGTGTTACATGGCACTAACGTATAAGGTACAAGGTTGTCCGTGTAGTACCGGGTAGTACGCGATATATTTATTAAGCCGGTACCGGGTATCTAGTACGAACCCGGGCGCGATGACGAATCGTCATGTGGATAACTACGACTTGTAGTACATGGGAGCGCGAATCTCAGCCGTACTATTCGGCTAGGGGCATGCCCGCCGTCCGATGAAAGATCATCAGATGGGTGGTTTGGCTGCCATGTTTTGCCAAAGAGTGATCACGTTACATAAATATTCGCGAGGGGGAGGGCGGGGGCAGGCAGCGGTTTACCGAAGAATGTTTGAATTACAATATTCGCGACAGCTGCCGTCGGGGCATGTGGCGGGGGGCGGGGCGGGGGGGGGGGGGGGGGGGGGGGCGGGCGTGGTCCCCCCGCCGCCCCCCCCCCCCCCCCCCCCCCCGCCGCCCGCCGCTCCCGCCGGGGGAGTGAGGGGAGGGGGGTAAGGGGGCGGGGGCTACTGCTTGTTCTTGTTCTTGCGTGCCCGGGGGACCCTCCGCTTCGACGATCTCGTTGCCTCCGCCTCCGCCTCCGCCTCCGTTTGCTCCTCCGACTCCGCCTCCGACTCCGCGACCGTCAGTTTCTTACCTCGGCGCTTCTTCAATGGCCTCTTCCGCTTCTTGTCATCCGTCAGTGTCTTCACCACCCCGGGAGGCTGTGCCGTCGACGACGCCGCCATGAGCTTCCTTACCTTGGCGTCGGGACGCCCCCTGTGCCCAGACGCCCACAACAAGCCACAATCGTTTTGCCTTTAAGCGGCTGAGGATGCGGCCTCCTCGGCCACCACGAGCTGCGCCGCTGGCACTGTGGAAGCCTTGGCGTTGAGGTGGGCCTTACGGCGCTCCCGGACGAACCTGCGCGCGGCACAAGTTAGCCACGAGTGGGTGCGTGCTAATGTGGAGGGTGGAGTGTTTTGTTGCGCGCCCACCTTGTCACGCGTTTCCTCATGTCTTTCTCGTCCTCCTCGATGCCGGCGGCGCGGACACGCGAGACAACGAGGCTCGCCGCCCACTTTTGCCCGGGGGGCGAGGTCTGCCATGGCGCTGTGAGCGGTGAAGGGGGGGGGGGGGGGGGCGGCCGAGGTGGAGAAACTAACAGTCAGCCAGTCGACGACCGCCTTCCGCAGCAGTCAACGACACATCGGAGGCGAGGAGCAGCGCGCCACTACTATTTATATGCACGTATTGTCAAGAGCTAGTCGGTGCGGCATTGTGTCGGTGTAATTTCGCAATGTTTATTGTTGAAGTAGCACGGCGTAATGAATACGCGGTTTCACCGAGTGAATCCGGGATAATATGTGCGGTAGGGCGCGCGTATATGTGCGCGACGAATGTGCGCAGCGTTGTGCGGCGGTGTGCACCGATGTGAATATAGTGTGAATATTATATCGGCCGTAGACGATCGGGTCTGGCAGCACCGCCCGTGCTTGTAAATAAGCGACAATGGATCACGTCATGCTCCGGTTGTACTCCTACACTTCCTCCACTTTGGCGGGTGGGGGGGGGGGGGGGGGGGGGGCGGGGGGGGGGGGGGGGGGGGTCCTGTCCTTATTATTTACTTGCATCGGTGGACGTGCTGGATAATAAGGACAGGACCCCCCCCCCCCCCCCCCCCCCCCCTCGGGCACATCGCGTGGTTTCGGAGCAGTTCATTCGCGCCTCCTCGTCTTGTTTGCAATCGTCGCCCTAATCCAATGAAGGGTGAGTAGCGGGACACTGTGCCCCCCCCCCCCCCCCCCGGTTTATATAAACAAATAAATATTTAGCCGTGCATGCGCCGCAATCGGTACCCAATGAGCGGGGTATGTGACAGTGGTTTCGAAGCAGTGCAAGCATTCCGTGCGTGTGCACAAGCACGTACGACTGGGAAAGAGGCGGGGGTTGCGGATGGAGTGCATTGGCGGTGCATAGAATAGCGTGTTCCTGGGGTTTTGGCTGCATCAGACGCCGTATTCCCATCCATCCGGCACAGAATGTCCGGTTTTCACTCATTTGTGTGTTAACATAGTGTGAATATTACGCGTCTTTTACGCCGGGTGGATGGGCATCCGGCGTCCGATGCACCCCAAGTATTTACAGCACGCTACTCTACGCACCGCCAATACACTCCGCAAGCCCCGTCTCCATCCGCGTGGGAACCGGTAGTAAGTGTTGTTGTGTGCGCACATCGTGACAACATTACACGGTGGCAATTGCAATCAGCGGTGGATAATGTGAAGGCGTTTTCGAAATCGACAGAGAATGAGGCGGTGCTGGCGGAGTGCATTGGCGGTGCATAGAATAGCGTGTTGCTGGGGTTTTGGCTGCATCGGACGCCGTATTCCCACCCATCCGGCACGGAATGTCCGGTTTTCACACATTTGTGTGTTAATATAGTGTGAATATTACGCGTCTTTTACGCCGGGTGGATGGGCATCCGGCGTCCGATGCACCCCAAGTATTTACAGCACGCTACTCTACGCACCGCCAATACACTCCGCAAGCCCCGTCTCCATCCGCGTGGGAACCGGTAGTAAGTGTTGTTGTGTGCGCACATCGTGACAACATTACACGGTGGCAATTGCAATCAGCGGTGGATAATGTGAAGGCGTTTTCGAAATCGACAGAGAATGAGGCGGTGCTGGCGGAGTGCGTTGGCGGTGCATAGAATAGCGTGTTGCTGGGGTTTTGGCTGCATCGGACGCCGTATTCCCATCCATCCGGCACGGAATGTCCGGTTTTCACACATTTGTGTGTTAATATAGTGTGAATATTACGCGTCTTTTACGCCGGGTGGATGGGCATCCGGCGTCCGATGCACCCCAATTATTTGCAGCACGCTAGTCTGTGCACCGCCAGTGCACTCCGCAAGCCCCGCCTCCATCCGCGTGGGAACCGGTAGTAAGTGTTGTTGTGTGCGCACATCGTGACAACATTACACGGTGGCAATTTCAATTAGCGGTGGATTATGTGAAGGCGTTTTCGAAATCGACAGAGAATGAGGCGGGGCTGGCGGAGTGCATTGGCGGTGCATAGAATAGCGTGTTGCTGGGGTTTTGGCTGCATCGGACGCCGTATTCCCACCCATCCGGCACGGAATGTCCGGTTTTCACACATTTGCGTGTTAATATAGTGTGAATATTACGCGTCTTTTACGCCGAGTGGATGGGCATCCGGCGTCCGATGCACCCCAATTATTTGCAGCACGCTACTCTACGCACCCCCAATACACTCCGCAAGCCCCGCCTCCATCCGCGTGGGAACCGGTAGTAAGTGTTGTTGTGTGCGCACATCGTGACAACATTACACGGTGGCAATTGCAATTAGCGGTGGATTATGTGAAGGCGTTTTCGAAATCGACAGAGAATGAGGCGGTGCTGGCGGAGTGCATTGGCGGTGCATAGAATAGCGTGTTGCTGGGGTTTTGGCTGAATCGGACGCCGTATTCCCACCCATCCGGCACGGAATGTCCGGTTTTCACACATTTGCGTGTGAATATATACAGTGTGAATATTACATACGCGTCTTTTACGCTTGGTGGATGGGCATCCGGCGTCCGATGCACCCCGAATCTCACCAACACGCTACTCTACGCACCCCCAACGCACTCCGCCAGCCCCGCCTCTTTCCGCGCAGGTCCTACGTTCCATTGTATGTATATACATACGTACATGTACTGCTCCGAAACCAGCCCAAACTTAATGAGTGCACAAGTGTAAATGGGGGGGGGGGGGGGGGGGGGATGTGGCGGCGGGGCATCCACTCACACATACCCCGGCGATGCATGACAGATATTACATGCCGTGGCGGGTCGGCGGGCCGACCCGGCGGGGGGTGGGGGGGGGGGGGGGGGGGGGGTCTATTCAACTACACGTGCGACAGTGTCGTTTCGGGGAGCAGTATATGTGCCCGGCCTCATTTATACCGCCCCCTACCTGCGCTGCATGGTCCACCCCTACGAATTACTTAGCACAAACCGTCATTACTTAATAGGAACCTAGCACAGCCATGCCTATATGCCCGCTTTGCCGATCAACTTCTACGCACTTCCCGTCCCTCAGCCGCCGGACATGGGGGTTAAGCCGCCAGCCTCGGCAGTTGCTTAGCCAGACTTGGCATCCCGTACCGTGTCCATGGCTTCTGCCGCCGGGGTTGCGCACGCATGCACGCACGGTAATACGCCGCCGACGCCGCCACGCTTACTTCCACCACCTTCGCCAGCCGCTGCTTCGCACGCCGTTCCGCCGACATACGAAACGCACGAATCCCCCCCCCCCCCCCCCCCCCCCGTCCCCGCGTCATGTATAATATATTCGAGGCGACTATGCGGGGCGCAGCACACGCCGCGGCGTGGGTCGGCGGAGCGGCAGGCGGCGGGAGCCCTAATGGCCGGGCAGTATCCACACCCACACAGGCACCGCCGCTCACCTCCGACGCGGATGAACTGCCTCCCAAAGGAAACATGCCGGTTGGTGGTAAGCCCAGCAGGCGTGGGGTGCCGGCGCCGGTACCGGTGCGACGGAGCTGTCGCGTCAGGAACTGCACCGCATGTGGAGCAACACATGGCGGTGCCGGCCCCACCTATGTCTAGGGCCACCTCCTCACAACACCCCGCCACGACGGCGTCGGCCACCGCCGACGGCGCCGTTGCGGGGGGAGACGCCCTGCCAGGCGACGATGATGAGCCTGGTGCGCCGCGTCAGGAGGCGGAGGAGGCCGTGGTCGAGGCGACTGATCGGGCTGAGGGGGTTGTCGAGGCGAGCGAGGCTGCGCTCGCGCCACCCGCCCCGCAGCCACCTGCGCGACATGCCGACTTGCTCGTCGCCATGTTGACCGGAGCACTAGGAGCAGTGGCGGGAGGCGGCCACATGCACTATCATGTGCGTGTCCTGGCCGGACGCCCGTCATGCGTGGACTGCGGCCAACGGACGGACTGGGAGTGTTGCTGCGACGGCACTCCGGCTTTGTGCGGCCCCAAGTACCCATGCATGGCGACCCATCAGCGGGCAGTCCCCTGCCCGGCCATAGTGAGGGCGGAGTTCCGCCATGTCAGGGACGCGTTCCACGACGCGACTCGCGCCGCCGTGTGTGAGGCTTCCGAGAAGGCACGCGCGGCTGGTAGGGTGCGCAAGGTGAGGCGGCGGACGGCCCAGGAGATGAAGGAGAGCGAGACATGCCGTCAGTGAGGTTGGGCGCAATGTCATTGGGTGGGGCACACGGACGTGTAACACTTGCACTTTGCGCGTACTGCTGGGTTACATCAAGGCGGTGTCACACTATGCAACCGGAAAGGCTGCGTTGCTACTGCAAACGATGCTACGCCTCACTCGGTAGCAACCGCTGCCCCGCCCATCCCACTCGCGTTGGCGCCGCGCTGCCCCGGCCGCCGCGCCTTGGCGCCGCGCTGCCCCGGCCGCCGCGCCTTGGCGCCGCGCTGCCCCGGCCGCCGCGCCTTGGCGCCGCGCTGCCCCGGCCGCCGCGCCTTGGCGCCGCGCTGCCCCGGCCGCCGTGCCTTGGCGCCGCGCTGCCCCGGCCGCCGTGCCTTGGCGCCGCGCTGCCCCGGCCGCCGCGCCTTGGCGCCGCGCTGCCCCGGCCGCCGCGCCTTGGCGCCGCGCTGCCGCGGCCGCCGCGCTGCCGCGGCCGCCGCGCTGCCCCGGCCGCCGCGCCTTGGCGCCGCGCTGGGTATCGAGTCCTCCCCTCCCTGGTGAACGCGTCCACCTGCGCCTTGCGCTCGGGGCCGTCCTCCTCCGTCACCACATTCTGCAACCCCCACCGCGTGACGAACCACGCAAGTCCTTGCAGGCGCCTGTACATGTGCCCAAGCACCGCCAGTCGCGACACCGAACGCACCACCGCTGGGGACGCGAGCTCCTTCTCGGTCATGATCGCCTTCACCCGGGCCTCCTCTAACAGCGGACCGGCGTTAAGAATGGAAAACGTTTCCATGTGGTGCAAGCAGTCCTTTATGACCCAGCCGGACTGCACCGTCACCTTGCCTGACCCTGCAGTCAAGGAGGGGAATGCCGTCATGCCCACGCCCACGCCCACGCCCGGAAGGGGGGGGGGGGGGGGGTTTACCTTTCGACTTCTTGGACACCGCATACGAAGGGCGCAACCCGCGTCCAAAGTTGCGGGACTAAAGCCTGGCGCCGGTCTTCCTGCTTCATAGCTCGGAATCCAATGTGGCCCTGCACGGTGACAGATTTCCTCCGAAAGTCCCTTTCCCAAGCCAAAAAAAAACAGGTGGAACGGCGCGGGGGGGAAGAGGTTGACCATGCTGACATAGCCCAGGACCACATGCACATGGCACACGCCATGGCATCCAGTGTTCTGCTTGGCCTCCGCCAGCCGGGTTGTGTTGAACGCACGCCGGGCAAGGTGCGTGATTCACTGGACAAGTCATCGCCTTCATGGACGGTTACCAAGCGAGCATCCCCGTCCGCATCCACAGGGGGGTGCTCATGGGCAGCCGCCATAGCCTCCACAACCTGCCACGCCGACCGGGCGGGTGCGTGTGATTCCATACAACCGCAGTTGAGTGGTTCCACCAGCACGCAGGCCGGGCCCACTCACCTCTGAACGCAGAAGGTCCACAATGTCACCGCCCTCGAAAACAGCGCGCCACTGGGTCGCCCCGCCGTAATCCTCCAACACCCACTCGGTAACGACGCCGGTTATCACGCCGTAGTGCCATACTCCCCGGAACTTCTTGGCGATGACCTTCATGTACAAGTCACCGGGATCGCCTTTCCGTATCACGCTCTCATCGGCAGCTTCCACGTCCGCCGGCGGCCACGCAGGCGCGTCGATGTCCATACCGTCTTCGCCAACGGGGTCCTCCCCCACACCCATTACATCGTCCTCCGAGACCGGCGCCGGCGGGCCGTTTCCGACGGCTGCAGCTACTCCTGCTGCCGCCCCTGCCGCCGCTGTTGCTGCTGCTGCCGCCCTGCTGCTGCTGCTTGTAATAAGGCGGCCTTGCAGTGCACGCTTCAACGAGTGGCTACAGTTCGGGTATTTCCGGAAGTGCCGCTCTCGCGCCGTTCCTTTCACTACTGCCCGTCACGATGCCGTGGCAGTGCTTGCATGTGTACACGCCATTCTTCGACACACTCGATATCCATCCCTCTCCCGGCATGCCTGTTGCCGCGCGCGCGCGGGGGGGGGGGGGGGGGGGGGTTGAGAGTTGGGGTGGATGTAGCCCACCACCGGCAGGGAGCACAAATGCGAGTGCGCGGCTGTCCGCGCTTGGTTCAGCGGTGAGCGGCGGTGACCGTGAGGCGACCCCGTACTTCATGCGCGTGCTGGGGCGTTACACAATCATCAGCAGTTAGGGCGGCTGCATTAAAACGCGCACCTACGAACACCACCTACCGCCTACCACCTACCGTACCACCTACATCCGCACACACCTCCGCCCGTCGTGCAGCACATCGCCGCACACCGCGGGGTCAGCGATGTGCAGCGATGTGCAGCGAGTACGTGCAGCCGCCTGTACTTAGCCCGGGTACTCGGCGTCGGCGGGCGACACGCGAGCCCGCATGCGCATATCAATTTGATGAAATTATCGAAACGAGAAATTCATATAGTACTTTAAAGGTCGCGCGCGATAGTCGTCGCTACTCGGTATGAAATCCACGTCCCTCGTCCGTCCCGTATCGTCCCCGTATGTCGTCGTTCGTCACCAGTAGGGCACACTTGCGTCACATCTGAATCTCACAGTGCAAACCGTTTCGTCCCACTGTTGACAGACCGTTTCGTCCCACTTATGACAAACCGTTTCGTCCCACTGATGGCAGACCGTTTCGTCCCACTGATGACAAACCGTTTCGTCCCGCTGATGACAAACCGTTTCGTGCCGCTGATGACAAACCGTTTCGTCCCACTGATGACAAACCGTTTCGTCCCACTGATGACAAACCGTTTCGTCCCGCTGATGACAGAACTATTTCCAATATATTATGTACTGCGGTTTAATAATGTTATGTATTTAAGTACTGCGCTTCACACTAATATTAAACCACTCCTTACGGCGGAGTACAGGCACAGGGTCCACCTCGTAGCTCTCCACCCCCATCCCCCTCCCACAAATAATTAGCATCCTTACTGAACTTGCCGCAGCTGCCTCGACGGGACGTAATACTACCGAGCATGACCCTGATGCCGCTCGTCTCGTTTGGGTTTCTATTCCCACTCGTCTGCCTACACCTCGAGCGGTCCTAGATTACACCGCTTCTACAGGGAACCCTAACCGAACTCGCTAGATCTGGCCGCATCACGCGTCGAGCAGGCAGGCAGCTACTGTACGCGCGCGCAACTAACCTGGGGTGGCGTCGTCCTTGTCTTCCTTGTCCTTGGCAGGCTCGTTCTTCTTCAGCGCCATTCTGGCGGTAGGTAGGTTGACGCGGTAGATGAGCGGGTTTCTTGGTGGGAAGCGGTGAGGGGGAGGTGGAAATGACGTGGATTCTGTCTGCCGCCGCTCTGACCCCTGCTGGACCAACGGCGCGCGTGCGCGCACTATAGTGCACCTCGTCGTCGTCATCAGGTTCATATATTTTGCTCCGCGACGAATATACAGGGCTAACTACTGCGACTATATATTACTATTACTGGAAGATAAAATATTCCCTACTCGAGAGTCATAACGGTACGAGAGTACAGTGACGTGGCAATAATATTCCTTCATGGGATGATATATTCCTTGGATTGGATTCGGGTGTACTTACTAGTATAGAATTATTACCGACATACGAAAGAAACACGAAATAATTCGGTATTTGAGTCATCAATTATTTTGTCGGTCAACGTTTCTCGGTCAACGGCCTGTCCGAGAACGGTCATCGGCCGTCAGTCTTCCTCACCACATATCACAGTCCTTCACCCCCCCCCCCCCCCAACTCGCCCCTCGCTGCAGCATGGCGGCGGTCGAAAGCATGGCCTCTTCTCCAGGATCCGGCGCGTCGGACACTACAGTTACATTACCGCCGTGTTCGTGCCGCAGCGGGTACTCGAGTGATTGCGACGCGCGTGCGAGTGATCGTAAGGAGCCTGAGAAAAGGAAGTACACGTGGGGCAAGGGCTCCAATGAGGTCGCCGAAAGCGGTACTGGCAAGGTCTCGTCTCAGATCAGCAAGCGCACCTCTCGCGATTGTATCCGCCTCATGCTCGCCAAGGAGGCTAGCGAGCAGTCGCCGTGCTGTTCGCGGAAGTGCGTGCACAAGCTATACACACAGTGCGGAGAGGCCCTCGTTGATGCCGTGATGGACCGTGCGTTGACCGTATACTCTGGCAATTAGAACCGCTCCTTTGACCGGGTCGCTCAGCTTCTCTGGGGTGGCTACGAGTCGGCATCCGACAAGTTCGATTACATGTTCGATCACGGTGGCTACTTGCGATCTTTCGATCATCGAGGTCCCATCTACACGTGTGGGCGTGCGTGGGAGGTCTTGCATCAGGTCTCGAAACACAAACGTCTCGTGATCCAGCGGTCGGTGGTGGATAACGAACCCACGTACATCAGGCAGCGCAAGCAATACGAGAGAAGACAAACCGGACCGAGAGAGCATGTGCGCATGTTTCTCGAGCACTTCTTCTCAGATGACCTCGGTCACGTCGAGATCATGCCTTTTCACGACGGCAACAGCGAGACCTTCAAGAAGCACCTACCTCCCTGGATGACCAAGATTTGCGTATACTACTACTACAAGTCGTGGGCCGAGGACGACAACGCCATTCTCCGTGGTGAGGCCCATTTTGTCCCAATGATGACAGACGGTTTTGTCCCGCTGATGACATACCGTTTTGTCCCACTAATGACAAACCGTGTCGTCCCACTGACGACATACCGTTTCGTCCCGCTGATGACAAACCGTTTCGTCCCACTAATGACAGACCGTTCCGTCCCACTGATGACAAACCGTTTCGTCCCACTGATGACAAACCGTTTCGCACCGCTGATGACATACCGTTTCGTCCCACTGATGACAAAGCATTTTGTCCCGGTCATTACAGACCGTTTTGTCCCGCTGATGACAAACCGTTTCGTCCCACTGATGACATACCGTTTTGTCCCGCTGATGACAGACCGTTTTGTCCCGCTGATGACAGACCGTTTTGTCCCGCTGATGACAAACCGTTTTGTCCCGCTTTCGCCAGAACGTTTAGTCCCACTGATGCCGGACCGATTTCGTCCCAGAACGTTGCGCACCGCTTGTGGCATACCGTTTCGTCCCACCGACCACAAAACCATTTGTCCCACATAATTAGCCGATATCGTCCCACTGCGGAGATAACGTTTTGTCGCACTGGTGAGACGATTTTGTCCCACTACTGACATACCGTTTCGTCACACTGACGACAGATTGTTTCGCCCTGCTGATTACATAATTATTCACCCACTATCGATATAATTATTTCGACCCACTTTAGACCGAACTTTTCTGTCTCGCATTATGAGACCGTATTTGTATACCGACCTATCATGCCCATGCCCCTTTGTAGATTTGGCTACCGAGAGCGAAGTGAAGCTCGCATCGTTCGACACTTTCCGCCGGACTTGGAAGGAAGACTTCCCGGATGTCGCCACGCTTAAGGTGAAGCGATTCAGCCACCGTCCCATATGCGCGGCGGGCAAAGCACTCAGAGGCCAAGCTCGCGAGATTTGCACAAAGGACATGACGCCAGAGGAACGTCAAATGCACCATCAACATCAGCAACTCGTGAGGCGTCAGGTCAGAGCTAAGCAGAAGGTACACCTCGAGAGAGTGCGCCAGGAACGAAGGGATCTGAACAACGCCGTCTTCCAGTCGCGCCTTGGCCATGGAAACTTCTTCTTCTTCGAAATTGATAGCATGGACTCCGCGAAGACCATGCTGCCTCATTGGGTTCGCATCCCCAAGACTGTGAATCCCGACATGCTCCTCAAGTACCACCTCACCTGTGTGAAGTACGACGGATACCGCCCGGACGACATCTACTACTACACCAACACCATCCCCCACGATTCGTCCACGACGTGCACTCTAATATGGATCACGATCATGAAGGTGAGCTCGTTAGCCTCCGGATAGGCTCGCCGTAATTGTCCGGTAGCCATGGACTGATGAAATCTTATCTGCGATGCAGGAAATTCAACACCGTGGTAGAAAGATTCCGTACATCAGAATCCAGATGGACAACACCGTCAGGGAGATCAAGAATAGGAACGTGGCGGCCCTCTGCAATTGGCTTGTGTCTATCGGCATCTGCGACGTCATTCATTTGGTTTTCTTGCATGTCGGGCACACTCACGAACGGGTTGACCAGATCTTCAGCCGCATCGGTCTTGCGCTATCTCGCAGCTCCACCTACACAATCGAGGCCTTTCTTGACTTGGTGGCGAAAGCATTCTCGCCCACTCCGGAGATTGCTGGGCTCTCATTCTCCCTCGACTTCTTTGAGTGGTTAAGGCCCCATTTCCAAGACCACATTCAAGACATCGGTAAGCCGCACAAATTCGAGTTCACCCCTGACGACGCCGCCGCGTCTGGCGGCTCGTTGCGCACCGCCTTATGGTCTAACACACCGCTTTCTGAGCCCGTGCAGATCTTGAAGAGCGCGCCAACAGGGACGCCCGAGATTCGTGCGGGCCGGCCCCTTTTGTTCGCTCTCTGCGACAGAAAGAAGTCCGACGCGGTGAAGGTCCAGAGGTACTTGGATGATTTCAAGAAGGTCAGGTCGTACATCACGGACCTGGCGGTCCAGTGGCACTTCTCCCCAGTCGAGCGCGAGAGCTGGAAGAATCTGCTGGACGACTTGGATGAGATGCAAACTGCTCCTTCGGCAGCTTTCGCCGGGTTTTGGCCGCAACGGAAAGAGGAAGTTGACGACTTCTTGCGCGAGCACGGGCAGACCGCGCCTGCTCAGGCACGTCACACGATGGCTACCAACGCAGACCTCAACAATGCCGGAGCCGCTCGCGTTGAAGCCGAGGTTCGTGCTCAAGTGCTTCAAGATGACAGCGCCTTCCGGGGAGTTCACGCCGGCGCCAAGGAGAGGCTTCATGACAACACATCGCCCAGCGATGCAAAGGGCTCGAACCTCGTTGTCATCGACGTCTCCGATGTGAGTCCCATTGTTTGTCATTGTTGTCCTTTACGGGACAAAACAATTTGGTTCATCTACCTTGCTTGTTATTTTGTCCCAATTGGGACAAAAATGGCGTGGCGTCTCGCTCGGGACTAACATAGCTCGCGGTCTTGGCCATCATTCGGTGCATGAGGAAGACAAGTGTCCTAGAACTCTTGGTGATTGGGAGTCGAGATTTGTCATCGGGCTTGTGAAGTCGCGCGAGACTACCGAAGACACGTTGACCGTGGCCGTATACGAGCCCTTCCATGCCGATGCAAAGGGCAAACCCCTCATGCCCCTATGGTTGTACGCGCATACAAAAGGAGGGAAGAAGCCAGTTGACACAAGCTGGGAGAAGTGCCTGACGCTTCCTTGGAAGCTTGTTGAAGCCGTCCCCCTATTGTACGCGAAGGCCATCCACGACGCGTCGGGAAGTCGAGAGGTGTTCAACGAGGACGGCACCATGGTCAGAAAGAAGTGGTACGGTAGAAGCGTCCAAGTCGTGAAGACATATGCGAAAACTGGGTTGCAAATCAGCCAGCCACGAAACAACTTTGTCCACGTCATGTCAATCACCCCCGCGCAACGCAAACCCGGCGGAGTCGTCAAGTTTAACGCAGCCACGAAGAAGGACTTGCTTGAGTTGGGGATGCTCAACGAATGAACTATCAGCAACGTCTTGCGGCTAGCCAATGGATGTAATCATCATAATAAATATTGATTTCATGGCCTCATCTTGTCCCATTTTGGACAAAATGCTCCAAAACCAACATTGGATATGCGTCGCGGCTGGCCAGCACGCTGATGAATGCTGCACTGCACCCAAGGTCTACAAACCCAAGCTACATCACCAGTGAGTCTTAAGTACTGATAGTAGACCCGGGAACTAGGGTATAAACAAACCCTACGGTGCAAAATGAATTCCACGGTGCAAAATAGGTTAAATTACGGTTGTTGTAAGCTAATTGCCTTGATCGACTCCAGATTGCCCAGCCAGGTGATGTACCGGGCCATGACACCGGGGTCAGCGGCCGGCGCGGGTCGTTGTTCCTCCTCGCAGAAGCGAAAGTAATGCTTAATACAGCTAGCGTATGGCGCGGCAATGGTGGGTGCCCACGGTGCTTACAACAGTTCCAAGGTTTGCGCGCCCTGTGTGTCCGAACCTAGCACGCGGGTCATGTAGCAAGGTCGCATAGAATCGCCCCACGGTGTCGTACACCCCACGACCTCAATCCGGTACTTTATGGCGGTGGCGCGATCCGGCGCCGCTTGTACCACACACTAGGCGCGCGACCCGGAAAAAATGGACAGCGTGGCATTCAGTGCACCGCGGTGCGGGTACATCTAGCTCGGAAGGACACACGGAATAAGGTCACGGGCCAATGAGGCATATCGAGCATACCTCGCCCCGCTCGCCGCCATGGACGGAGCATGCGGGCGCGCAGCTCCGACGTGAGCTCTTCCACCGCCATCTCGGTGAGCGCTTGGTGCCATGCCTTGCACTCCCACCGCGGGGAGATTAGGGTAGCCGCCGCTACGCTCTGTTGCAACTTGAGCACGAGGTTGGATAGCAGGGGCCATGGGCTGCGTTGTAGCGCGGCAGCAATGCGTACATGGCCGACGCGAACCGAGCAATAAAGTGATGGCCGAAGCAATTGTCCAACTCCACGAAGAGTACATGCATGGTCGAGCTGCCAGTCGTCGCTGTCGAGCTGACTGCCGAATCGATCCGCCGCTCACACGATGGCCGCCGGCCAGATGTAGCACACGCGCATGTGGGTGTTGTGCGTGTGTAGCGAGTACAACAACCGCCGTTGCTCGGCCATCATATCTCTGGCGAGCACGAGGTGAAGCCCGCAAGCACGTGACAGCCTCTATGGTTGTCCTCGTGCAAAAAGGACGTGCGCCCGGCCAGGTGCGATAGAAAGCTCTCAACGGAGAGGCGGACGGCCTTGAGCTCCTTCTTTGTGATGTGCCGGCGCTTGTCGTCCGAGCTCCCGAACCCCCTCGCCTCTAGCATGCCATTGAGCCCCTCCCCCCCCCCCCCCCCCCCCCCCCCGGTAGCCGGAGTTGTCTGTGTGAAGGTAGGCCGTCTCCACCGGCCGGTGGATCGGCTTGCCGTTGGACTGAGAAGGTACCGTTGTCCACCAATGCATGTCTCGGCGGAGATGCGGGGTAATCTGAACCCGGCCGCGACACATGTCGCCCACCATTGCGTGGAGCTCGCAGAGGAAGATCCGGGCGGAGGGGATAGCCATGTAAATATATTGTGCATGCTCCGCCAGTGAGTGCATGTCGCGCAAGGGAAGCCACCGCGCATTGCGAGTGGCCCGGCCGATGAGTTGCGTGCATTTGACCTGCCGCGCCAAGCGCCAAAGCTTGTTGGCCGGCGCTTAGGAGTAACCTGTCGTTGTGTCACATAGATGTCCACCCCCATGTGCCTGCCGAACTGGTAGAGCCCCGAAAACCCCTTCGTTGGGCTCCGCTGCACCCCAGGACGAAGTCGAGGAGGCTGGAGAACTGCTGCCCATGCGCCCACGCGGAGCACCTCCTCCCAAGAAGCGAACAAGAGGAAGTCGTCTACATAAGGTAAGATGCGCGGTTCTCGCCACAAGGTGCGCCAGAGGTAGCGCTTGCTCCTTGTGGGCTGCGTAGACGGTGAGGGGGGCTCCGGCTCGGACTTGCGGAGGTAGGTGACCAAAGTCTCGGTGAACTTGATCAAGTAGAAGGGGGAGAGGGACCAACCCATCGGTAGACCGGCGAAGCGGTAGAGTTGTCCGTGCGTGTCCACGGTGAAGTATCGGTCTTGCTTCGCGATGCCTAGGGCGTAGAAGGGTAGAAGGAGAACCGTGTAGTCTCCCTTCTTGGTGAGGTGCCGTACTCGTAGAAGGGTCTTCATTTTGATGCGCTTGCGCACACAGTAGGAGATTAGCACCCGTAGGTCGATGATGCAGCGCCATTGGTCGACGCCGGGCTTGGGGACCAAGATGAGTCTTCATACTCACTTGCTGCAGGTGCCGTTTTCCCACGCACCGGCCGCCACGAAGCGGGCGAGCTCGCCCTCGAGGGAGGTAAACTGCGCCGGGGTAGTGTCTTGTAGGGAAGTACCGTTGCGGAAGCGAGGTGGGGGGCGGTTGTGCTTGAAGGAGATATGGACGCCCTACCGGATCCACCGTAGTACTTACTCGCTCGCGCCCGCGTCTTGCAAGCTCCACCGCACGCGATGTCGCATGTACTGTAGTCGGAGTCATGGGTGCAAGAGTTTGCGCGGCGGGGCACATCATTTTTCTTGCTCCGCCATGGGGATAGAAAGCCAGAACTCGACATCATCATCATGTACCTATCATCATCATGTATAGACTCCGTGTACACGCGTCACAGCAACATCAACGGCACCCACAGACGGGAGGCGAAGTGCATGGCGAAGCTAAACTACCCGGAAACCTACGATAACAACAAAGGCACCCTCTTTACGTCCGACAAGATGTACAACGGCCGCTCACCGGAAGTCTGCCGCTACATGTCGATGAAACTCAACGAGGCGGGTCACACCATCGTCGGGGAGGGGCTTTCGGTGTCGTCTAATGGTGGCATGCTGGCAGCAAGCATGGCAGCGCATGAGATGAATACCGAACTTCACGTGGGCGTTGTCATAACCAAGACGTTCGGGAAGCGGGGGAGCTTGCTCGGCAAGGTAGTCTCCTCCCTTCCGTTCCCCTCCCTGACATCCCGTTACACATGCCACAGGCCCACCGCCACCCGGTGATAGCCACCCGTGTGTATCATCAAGCATCCAGATCATCAGTTGGAGATGGGATAACGAGGACGCAGACCAGGCGGATAGGGAGCCGGTGATGAAGCTTATTTACGACGACGGCGACCCGGGAGAGCTAGCCAAGTTGGGAACACAATTAACCGGTATACATTATGACGACAGACGAGCTGAGCGGTTACACTCGCAGATTGCCTCTAGGCGCCATTGACGACCTACCGGCGGTGCGCCCCTTGCGCACCCACCGCCAGTGCTTTCGCGGGGTGCTTGCCCGAGTTGTTGCCCAATGTATTTTCGATGTTGGTAAGAATATCGCACTGGCAAGGTGCAGACGATAATGATTTGTTGAAGATGACTGGATACACGCGCGTTCGTTTAGATGCTTGCGCGCATGTGCACCTGACAGGAGCTAGTACGCGAACTTCTCGACGCCGACATTGACGCCGAAGGCATTGTCGCGGCGGTTGTGGAAGGTAATCCCTCTGACGACAACCGCACCGACAGCGACGGCGAAGGAGACGTTGGGCGAGGTTTGACTTCAGTACCGGGACCAGCATCGCTCGAGGGAAGTACGACGACGGGAAGAGGTGATCATGAATCGTGTCGACTCCCGCTTCCCCCTGTGTGGCACCTACTAGTCCGTTGCTAACACTTGTTCCTCGGCCCTCTTCGCAACATACGCCGTCTGTTGTACACCGGTGCCGACACCACCATGATGGAGGGCGCGCTCAATCTCTGCGAGCGGAAGCTGAAGCACAATAACATCAAGACGGCAGCGTTTGAGAGGCTGCCGAAGGTGCTGAAGAAACACATGCTACCGAAGGACGGGTTAGAGCTTAGTACCGAGACGTGGTACCATGTGGAGCAGTGCCTGAACGTCCCGGTCATCAAGAAGACAGTCTTATACCGTTCACAGTGGCTGCTGCCCGCGTGCAACGACCATCGGCACGGCGACTCCCTGGATTGTGACAGGAACTACGACGACCGCCGCCGTCGCTGCAATCTGACACGCTAGACACCCGAGTCACTTCGCCATCCGCGCCCCGCCACGCCTCAACCGTGCAAGTTTTTTCTACGGCTACTTCAACGTCTGTGATTGATGCGCCCCCCTTCCGTTTGCCCCCACTCGACAGCATTGTCAGCGCATAGCGTAATTGAGTTATTGGTGTTGTTGCACGAAACACGTTGCAAGTAGTGAAGCAATTCTTTTGGGATGAGGAATGGGCTCTGCGCCGAGACACATGCAGAGACCAATGTATCAAGGGGTTTGGAACTCTGAAGCTTGCAAGGCCACATCAGATGCTTTCACCAACGGGCAGTTTTCTCACAAAGACAGCGGGGTGTATGATTTTATGTGAGATGGGGTGGAGCTGCACTACAACAAAGCATATTCTTGCTGGATACATGACATTATGTTCGTACCCCCATTGTTGTTTTATTATCCGGCGAGATATATGAGTACAATTATAGTTGGGTGGTTTTGACCTGTTGTAGTGCGGTGTGGCCTATTAGTGCAAGTGTCAAGACATGCCGTCATCAAATAGGGGGGAGAAGCGCAATTGAAGGTGTTGGTCATCGTCATGATAGGGATCTTTGCACCAAAGTACATTGGCATATATGTGGAGGAGACACTCAAGGCAATCGCCAAAACGCAGAGCGCGGAGGGCGCACTGACTGTTCAAGATGTGCATGAGGTGACTCACGGCGATGGCAAAAATTCCAGAGCGCGCCGTGACTTGCGGCATCAGGTGTGCACCCATTGTCAACCTGAAGTGGGCATGCTGGCATGCGATTGGTTGCTGCTGGCATATAACATTGACATGCACAATGTGGGATGATGGACTGCGGATATACATTGGCGCCTTCTTTGCCGACATACCCGAATGCTTTAAGACTATGAAGCAGGGTGGAGTTACATCGTGGCACGGCTGCTCCTTTTGTTTGCTACGGAGTACATAGGGCAGGGACAAGAAAAAATGTATGACTGTGAATGAGTTATGTGTCTGCATGCAGATAGCGTATTAGTACTCTAGATCATGCTGATCATACATGGGCGGCTTCGGGTGCATGCAAGTACTATTTTGGAGTATGCCGTCCAGACGCCCCTTACACTGCGACGGCTAACCAGACAGCGTGCACATGGTGGTGATGAGCGCAACGCATGGAAAAACGGCTGTCGACAATGACTATGAACCCATCATTGCTTACTGCGGGGATGCCCACTTGCAGTTGTCCAACGCATATATGCGGTTCTTGGCAGTGCAGGCCGGCGCAGGGCGCATCGCTCGTGCAGACGATAGACGGCACTCCATGCATGTCTCCATTTGTGCGTTGGCTGCCGTATATAAGCTATGTTGACTTGTGGCCGCAGCCGAAAGCAGCTGCACTACTGCTAGTGGTAGTCAAGGACTTTTGGGAGTATGTCGGCACTCCATATAAAAGGTTAGTGATCTTTTACATCGATGCAGCTGCCTGCCCGCGGTTCCCGCTACAAGGGGCGTTGCTGATATGTGTGGGCCCTCACGGGATATGCGGCCCAGCATGAAGAAGATGGACATGCGGATGGCGCCGGTCGCCCGGATCAGTCACTTTGGCAGGCCAATCCGACCGATGCTGCCGTCGACCGGCACTAGCGGTGTGGTGTGTGCCAACTGGACAAGCGAGGACTTCCGGCACCTGCTCGCGGAGACTGTGGCAGTGCTGGTCGTTGGGTGAGGGCCCCTCGCTGCTATTGTTAGGAGGAACACAACCCAGCTCCGCTGTAGATGTGTGCTGTCTACAAAGCAGTGCGTGGCATGCGTGGCAAATCCTGCATGAATATATGTTTGGCAGCGCATAGCATCAACAGTTGGCAGTCATGTAGCATATGTTGCAAGGAGAGGTCATTCACTATACCTGAGGGACTGCGAAGAGTGTGACGCTCATGCTACCAGTGAGTGCAAGCGTGTTAACGAGTACATAAAAAAACAGCACATGAGGGCTTCAACTGCTTGCTGACCTATGCGTAGATGTGCAGCATGCATTGCGTGATGAGATGATGAAAGTGAAACTGCGCAATCTTGTCTGCCGAGTCAGAGCCCATGAGGCGGCCAAGGGCAGCACTGCCCGCGACTCAGAGCTCTAAATGGAGCGTACAATGCGCCCCCCCCCCTTGTCCTCATACGCATTGTGTCTATATGATGCTGTCATGTGAATATATGCCCTATGTCAAATTGAAATTGATTTACAACATGCTGCCTTGCTGCTCTCCACCGCTCAAGCCGAGTTACTTTAGGACTTGCTTTATCCAACCGCTGCTGGGCAACCCTAGGGATCTCGGATGTAGCTTCCATCCTTCCTTCTTTTCGCCTGCGCCTCTCCTCCTTCCATGCTCCCTATGTCATATGCATATGCGGGACGTGAAGTGCCTGGCCAGAGGCAGTGGCACCACGGCACGGAGCGGGCATACGGGCGGCAGTTCTTACTAGAGGCGCGCATCAAGTTCATGCGTGCATGCCTAGATCCAAACTTCCCTAGCCTACCTCTGTGGCGGCCATGCTTTGTGGGAGGCCGCTGGCGCAGACGATGCGGTGAATATGTTTGAGGGCACGGGACCGCGCGTTGCAATGGCGTCGCCGTGCAGCCAGACACCTCAGCCGCCCCCGCCAACTTGGCGGCATGCGCAGAGGCGCTGGATAACAAATGTCAAGGAACTGGCACACTGGAGCCTGAGCCGGCCATGGAAGCACGCAAATGAACTGGGGCTCGACCCCCATGACATCAAGTGAACCCCCCCCCCCCCCGGCCCCAGGCCCCGGCCGCCGCCCCTCTACCGCCCCCTAATTTGTCGAAATCGTAGCGCAAGTCATAGGTCAGAATCTTAACGCAGTATGTTCCGGGTATATAAGCAACTTCCGCCTACTACCATGTGAACCGCCTATTGCGTGCCCTGCTGCGCGTTGGCGCCCCGCTGCCCCGGCCGCGCTAGCGAAGGAAATGCGGTTTGTAAAATCGACGGACATGAGTAGATTCAACTCTTATCTGCGGTCGAAATGATTTGTTATGAATGTTGATTTTGATTAATGAGGTTGTTGCACCCCCCCCTCCCGGAGGTACAACATGTATCACCAACGCAAGGTAGGGGATGTGACATCTTTCTTAGCTACCTCTGTATCGGTACACCAGGACACAAGGACGGAAGCTCAACTTCTGGATAAAGCGCCCCCCCCTCCCCCTTCCCCCGACCCCAAACTGCCTACATAGTTTTGCCCATAGTGTTGCCATGGGGCTACACATGCAGGTTGTGCATGAGAAACCCGAGATACGGAGGCTTGTGGTGTTCAAGCACAACACATGGTGGGACGAGCAGTGGGTGCCACTGATGAGTACGGCAAGCATGCCATACTGTGAGACATGCGTGCCGAGCTGGAGCAGCATGACAACCACGCGTATGTTGGGGAAGTGCAATACTTTTTGGAGGTGACCCACACCAGCCCTTCGGTGTCGGATCTCATCACCCGCGCTGTGTGCCGAATGCACGCAGCTGGGCGCATGGTGATAGCCTACCCCCCCCCCCCCCCCTCGGCACTGGTGTGTGGTAGAGCAAAGCGCCCCTTTGGCCAAACATTCGCAAGGGCATGACGCCTTCCCTGTCGCGCTGAAGCACATCGAGGAGAAACGGTGCTGCTTGTATGCTGATCCGGACGTAGTGACAGACCAACACTTATCCCGGTTTGGCATGTCCTCACACGATGTGGGGCAGTATGTGTGGTGCACATATAACACAATGACCCTGAACAACTAGCTAAATTTCCGTATTATAATAGCTGGTACATGTAATCGATCAAAGTTATGCTGCCCAGCAATTCCGCGCAGCGCCCTCACCGCCGCGGCCTTGCGCACCCAGCGCCCAAAACCTAGCCCCTTTGCGGTTTTGATCAGCGGCGGCTGTGAGGTCTCCATTATCTAAATCGACGGCGGTTTACAACCGCCCTTGCTGGCAATCTCCTCGGTACGTGGGACTGCCAAGGGAGGTGACACAATTGGGACATTCATAGGGGTAAGGCTTGTCATACTGTTATAGCATGCTAAAACTACAGCACTTATGCGTGCTGCTACTCGCTACTTAATTGGCTAGTGGCAACTATGCTTCATATGTACCTTTAAGCACTTAAACTGGTGGCCCAACTATGCCTCACCTGTCCGCAGTCTACTCTCCCAAGGCGGGGGTGGAACATCTCCTCAGTTGGTCTCACTACAAAATTTCGTGACTCGACCAGTATAGAACAAGATCATGGTTGTATGTATCTGCCCATTGCATGATGGGAGTCATTGCGAAGGCCGCTGGTCCGGTGGCCTCGTCCACGCCCCACGGCATGCCGGAGTACGGCAGGAAGTAGCGGGACAACATGGCCGTATCCGCGAGCGCCTTTGCCGTGAACAACTTGAACTGGTCAAGGAAGGCTTCCCGCAGCTTTGGGTTCCCTAGTGGGTCCTTCTCGATGCACACTTCCAGGGCGCGATACAGTTGAGCCCGCGCCGCGACGAGCCATGTCCCGTCGACTTCGCTAAACCGATCTCCATCAGAAATCCGGGCATCCGCCGGCACGTTTTAGATGAAGAACTTCCAGCCCAAGAGAGCCTCTGCCCCAACGGTGAGGATGCCCGGCCATGTATGTTCCGGCTCGAGAGAGGCATATCCAGGTTGGTGTCGGTCATGCGGGTGGAACCCACCTCGGTTCGAGATTGATGCACCCACTCTCCACCAATTGCCGGTCGAGGTAACGCGTGAACATCGTAGGGACGCCGTCGTACGCTGCGGATAGCCGGTTGGCCATACTGGGCGAGGCGAGGAACTGTGGATGGTAGGTAACGCAGGGTGCATGCGGCGGGTGGGTGCTGGTTGAGGAGCTGGGTTTGGGTTCGGTAGTTGCGAGAAGCCGACATTGGTGCTGCCCCGTGTGCCAACCGGCCTCTACCTTGCGGCAGTGTAAGCCATCGACAGCCCCGACGTAGTCAGTCGCTTGTCACTGTTTTTGCTTGTGCAGACGCATACCGTCGGGTTGAAAACTTAGAATGGAAACCTTCCCCGTTAAGGGGTAGCTACGGACGGAGTACGACAATGGAGCACGTCTGTGTCAAGTGAGAACACATGTGTCCTCATTTTAACGCTACATACGGTCACCATACGGCATATGGCTTAGGGCTTGACACAATTACGCGGATATTACGCTATGGATACGCAGCAATCCGGGTACTCGCACTAGTGCTACGACTGCGCTATATATAATAGCGGAGCGCGAGTCGTCGAGGCCCGGCGCCGGACTTAAAGCAGCAGCTGCGGCCTACTTGACTCACACTCGCACACCCGCCAGGCAATACTGTACATACTCAACCCCCATCACCCTCCATCATGGCCAAGCACGCTAAGCTACATTCATCAACCCCCTCGGCAAAGCTGATGTGAGGCCTCAAGGCATCATCATGCCACTCGACGGTGGTATGTGCAGGACGGGCCGCATCATTGAGGACGTGTTCCAAGCACCGTTCCACGACCAAGCGACCAAGTGCCATATTCGCGTTCACCCAGAGCAACCCCATGGGCAAGGACGCTTTCAGCTTTGCTTTCGCCGACATACCGGATAACTGCATTGAGCGGAAGCAGTAGTGCGACGCAACCGGGCAGGAGAACCTGCTTGATGCATGTTTTCAAGTCTGTCCGATGAGGGTGTCGTCTCGCTGTATTTTACCTCGTGCGTACCCGACGCGTTGCGTGCTTAGATCTTGAACCGAGCACCCAAACCCCCCCGCCCCCACCCCCCCGGGATCAAACATGGGCACTGGCGTGAAGAACGCCTCCGTTGACGGTCCATGCGATACTCCCACGAGCCGGGGGTTGGAGTCCACCCTGAACGGTAAAGTGATTATTCGGCGGGTGGCTGACATATAACGGAGTAAAGGATTTGAATTTCAGAGGCGTTGACCGCCCGGTGCTGCGTTTTGATGTTGCTCTTGCCGCTGAGGACAAGGCGGTGCTGTCGGCTGTCTTTGACGAATGTTAGCCGCGCGACACTCAAGCGGGGATCCCTTACCCTTTGTAGAAGATGCCGAGGTTTCCCATATCCGGGCCCCCGCCCGTACACCGAGCGGATCTGCTACGCTACGTTCAACTACCGTGCCAGCTACACAGCTAAAAACCATTGCTAAGCCAAGGAGACCGTCATTGCCGAGTTCCAAGAGTATACCCCTCCCCCCTTCCTCCCAACCCCACTGCGACCATCCTTATTGTGGGTTGTGCTGGCAGTGCACCTTGTGCTATCCAGGAACCAGAGGAATGTGAGGAACTACCTCGCTCGGTACTACTTCCATGATGAGGGAAAGGACGCCCAAGGTAGGAAGAAGGGACCATTGATGCCGAGCGAGGACCGACGCGCGAAGACCCTCGACCTTGCAGAGGTATGGCAGCATAGCGAGCTCGGAAGGTACTACCCTGCCGGCAAGCGCCCCCCTTCTAACGTGATGTTCAAGAGCGAGGAGGAGGTCTGCGAGGTGACACGGCACTTGGAAGCCGCGTTTGCTTTTGCACTTGTTCGATTACACAACCACCGCTGCGACAAGCAATCATCAACACGCATACCGACTTTCGCAGTTGTTGTGTCAGACCCCCGCCCAATATTTGGCGGTTGCGGCGCTGCCGCTGGCGGGCACCGCTGCGTCGCTAGAGCTCAACGCCACGTTGGGCATGTTGAAGCACCAACAGAAGAATAAGGCGCCGGGCATCATCGTCAAGCACAACACCAACGCGGTTAAGAACACGGCCGCCACGCAAGCCTTCCCCGGCGACAACGTCGACGAGGGAAGTAACCCGGAGCCTCCGCCGGCCAAGAAGGCCAAGCAGCCCGCCGAGCCGGCGGCTGGAGTGCCGGCGCCCGGGGCCGGGGCGGTGCTTGGGCCAACCAGCCCGGGCGGTGGGCCCGTTCGGATCGCGGGCCGGCCGATGGCAGTAGCCGCCGCCGCCACCCGCGATCAGCAAGCCCTCCGCCATGGCGATCCCGGCCGAAACCGGATGTAAATAACTAAATAACTTTTACCCGCCCACTGCCACGCCTCTCGCTCACTTGCACCGCCGCGCGCGCTATCACGGATTAGGTCAGTAGAAGCGCTATTGTCGGGCGCTTCCAGATCGAGATGCCAAAATAGTGTTCTCCTAGCTCATCAACATGGCTCATGCAGACAACGTTCTTGGCGGGGTCGCAGCCGCGCGTGCGGCACGTGATGGTGCTCCTGCGCCTGCGTCGCGTCGCTCGTCGGCATGTGTTGCTATGACCCGGGTCATTGGCTGCAAGCGTCCTCGCCGCGCATGATAGCCTACCCCGGGGCGGGGGTTCCTTTAGTTCCTGGCAGCTAAGTGACTTCGTGGTTCCCTTGGCTCCTTCTTGTTTCTTGGCTCCCTGTCCTCCTGCTCGACCTTGGTTTCAGGCTTATGTCTCTCTTTTGCTGGCAACCTTTCATAGTTGCTGTTAGTTCTCTTTGTAGTAAGTGCACTTTTGTGAAAGCCCTGATGTAATAATATAATGCCAAAATAGTGTGATGCCAAAATAGTCCACCGCGGATACAGCGTCGCAATGACGTGTCATATGCGCCTGATGGAGGATGGATTTATTTATTACGAGTATGTCACGGAATGACTACCGATGAGTGTCATTAAACTAGTATACTAGACTACATGGTAATTAAAGGGTACTACATGCTAATTACGAGATGGGCCGGGGGGCTAGTGACTTTCCCGGGGGGCTAGTGACTTACCAAGGGGCCGGTAAGCGGCTTTCTGACGCTTACCGGCATTTGAAGCTTGGGGATCGAGGCTGGACCGAAGCTAGAACGAAATCTAAGAGCTGACCGCTTTTTATGACTCGGAGCTTAAAAGTCGAAGCGGATTCCATACATGCGGTATAAGTCGGAATAAGTCGGAACAACAAGGAACGAAATGAGCAAAGGTTCCCACCGGCCGTATTTACGGCGCCACATAAGGTTATATGGTATCAATGGCCAACAACTATCCTGACCACAACACACAGGAAATGTGATGACCAGAGAACGGTAGAATTCAGTGACCCAAGTGGTGGTAACATACAACTGGTTCGACACAGTTTTGTTGCGGGTGTAGTAATGTCAAGTTGCCAATATATAAAAGTCAACTGGTCGGCGCGCATGCACAAGAAGGCGCACGAGACCAGCGATCGGTAGGTTTATGAAGCACCAAATGTAGCGGGAAGGGTGATGATGTGAGCTACATGGTTCAACAAGGTTGGAAAGGGCTACCATGGCGGATGAGTCGTGGAACGTTGTGGAAGGTGAAAGACAGGTTGTAAGGACGGTGCAGTGATGCGAGGGAGACGACATATACGACTATACGTGAGGACGGTGGCTGGCAGGTGAATGGCGAAGCGTCACCCGCTTTCACTCGAGTGACCCGCTTTAAGTCTTTCACTCGAGTGATCATTTTACTGGGGTCATTAATTAAAGCAGGTAACTGACATGTTGCTGGTAAAAGGGAGTTGCTGGTACTGGGGTTTGCAGGGTTTGGTCGTGTCTCATCACAGTTCATTTTTTGTAACAAATAAGGACTTACTCGCTAGAGGCCTGTAAAGTGTTTTTTGAAGTGAACTTGTCGCTACTACACAAGAGGCCTTTTGTTACAGTAGGCCTTTTGTCATTCACACCGGCAGTCGTCACTGGTGTGAATTACAAAAAAGGCAGTCGTCACTGGTACCTACGGGTACACCGGCCAGGGTATCCCGGCAGCCGCGCGCGTGCCAGACGTTTCCCTCGAACCCGACATTTCCTCAGTCGTCTACCAGCTCACAACATAGAGCACCTTGACAGGGCCAGCGAGCAGGACACGGGACGCTGCCTTGCGTGGACGGAAGACTTGGGCTGTGGCTTTGGCTGGGCAGAGGCTGGGGCGCTCGGATCTCCATGAAGGTTCGGGTGCGCTCCCTGAGCGGCAGCCGCGAGTTGGACGACGCGGCCGGGCTGAGCGCCGCGTCCACGGTGGGCGAGCTGCTGGGCGCGCTAGAGGTCGGCGGCGGACCCAAGCTGCGGCTGCTGCACCACGGGCGGGCGCTGGAGGTGGAGCAGGCGCTTGGGGCGGCGGGAGTGGCGGACGGCGACACCGTGGTGGTGCTGGAGCGGCGCGAGCCGGCCGCGCCCGAGGCGCCAGACCCCACGCGCCCACCAGACATGGAGGCGCTGAACCGCGCGACGCACGCCGAGGCGGTGGCGCGCGGGACACTTGCGCCGGGGAACCCGCCGCCGGTGGGCCCTCCGCGCGGCGCGCGGCGTCTCCGGCCAGGCGCCAGCGTCCCCGACAGCGTGCGGAACATGGAGAGCCACCTGCAGAGCCTGCTGGACGCAGTGGAGGGCCTCCATGGCGCCGTCGCCGCGCCAAGCTTGATGTCCAACCAGAGCCTCAGCTCGCAGCGCGGCAGCAGCGGCAGCGGTTAGTCCCCCCACCCCCTTCCTCCTTCCATTTCTCTCCTCCGCCACCCCTGCCGCCGCTGTGGCCCGGAGCACTGTCACACCCAGCAGAGCCTCCTTCCCGCCCTCCCCCTCTTTTGTCTGTCTTTCGCCACCGGGACAGGACTGGCATTAGCAGAACCCTTGCAGGTATTCCCACTTCTCCTACCCTCATACATAAATCCGGATGCCTGACCTGATATGATATGCGTGTGGCAGCAGGCGCGGCGGCGGCGGAGGAGGAGGAGGACGGCGAGGAGAATGTGCAGCTGCCGGAGCCTGATCGGGCGCACATGGCGCAGCTGGTGGAGATGGGCTTTGCGGAGGAGGTCGGGCTGCCCAGCCTTTCCGCTGTCCATGACCCCCTCCCCCCCCCCCTTCCCCGCCCGCCCGTGTCCTCCACCCCCAGGCCGCTTAGCAGTACCGGCACTGGCATGCACCGGGCTCGCAGGCGGTGAAGAAGGCGCTACTGCTGACAAACAACCGGCTGGAGTTGGCGATGGATTGGCTGTTGGAGCACGGGAGCGACCCGGACGCCACGCAGCCGCTGAGCGAGGCGGAGCTCCGGGAGCTGGGCCGCCGGCACCGTCGCCGGCAGCGAGTGAACCTCGCCGCCTTCCGCCCCGCGGCAGCCGCGCCCTCACAGGGTCCCGCCTCCACCACCGCCTTCGACGCCCCGCCGCCCGCGGCGCTGGTGGAAACTCTGGTGGAGATGGGGTTTGAGAGCGGCGCGGCGCGCGGGGCTCTCGCAGCGTTCCGCAACAATGTGGAGATGGCCTGCCACTGGCTGCTCACTGCGGGCTCTCGCCCTGGGGCGGTACCGCCGGCGCCGCCCACGCAGCGGCAGCCGAGGCAAGGCCCCCTCCGCGCTCAGCCCCTCCCATCCACTAACAAGTCACACCAAATGAGGTTATTCAAGGGTCATGCATCTGCGGCGTCTCGTTGCACCCCCTGGGGTTTGTCCACCACCACCACCAGAAGTATACCGTCCCTGGTTGACTTCCTCATTACCATTAGAATGTGTATAGACGTATTACCAACTTCATCCGATGCCTATAATTCAGCTTGCAAATTGCCAGAAATAATTGAGTAGGAATGTTTTCAAAACTTTCATTTTCATCACCGCAGTACTGAAGCCATCGTGGATGATTGTTAGTATCCGATGGGCAAATACCGCACACTGCTAGGCAGCCGCCTGCCAGCGTCTCGTGAAATGCAGGCCTCACTAGCAGGAAAGTAATCAACGATAATCGTTAACAGTGGTTTTCCACCTGCGTCTATGGTTTTGTTTTTGCGCTGTCAACGACGGTGGGGCGGGCTGCGCTGGTGTCAGTGTGCTGTGGCGGCGCGGTGCGCTGCCCTGATACCACCCCCCCCCCCCCCCCCCTGCGGGGCTTCCTGTCTGCTGGCTCACAGTGGCGGCCCCGCTCCGGATGACTCGCCGCGCGGGGTGGTCCATCCCGGAGCCAGTACCGGCGCAGCGGAGGTGCCCCCGCGCCCCCGCAGCCCCTCGCAGCTGGAAACGCCCTACGGCAACCCTGGCTCTGAGACGCGCAGCGACACGCTGTCCAGCTCGTTGGATGACCACGATGGCCTGCCGGCGGAGCCACTGGACGAGCAGCTTAGCAACATGCAGGTGCCCCCCCTTTCCTTCCTTCCTTCCCTTCGCCTCTGCCCCACCGGATGTTCTCCCAGTCACTGCCCTCCATGGGCGGCCAGCAGAAAGTAAATACGAATGCACCATATTTTGAACGTTCAGCGGAGCGTACCATACCAGCCCACTCACCCACACTCGAAATTGCAGATCTCGTCCGTGCTAAATTTGCACCGCAACTGCCACTGTGCCGCAGTCCTTTCTGGAGTCTCTCGGCGTGGATGCGCTGATGCTGGGGGAGCTGCTACAGAACCCCGTCATCCGGAGTGCGCTGCAGCGTGACCGCGTGATGCAGGTGGGTCAGGCCCACGGATGCCCGGGTGCGCCACGAGTGAATGCGCACTTCGCAGACAGAACCACCGGAGGGGTGACATTCGCAGGCAATAGCTGGCCGCGTACTGTAGAGATGAATTTAGTCATCCGGGCGCGCCCCACAAATGAGCTAGACTGCAACATTGCACGGACAATGCCTTGGTGTGCTCATGATGTGAAGAGGCGGCCTGCGATTGTTTACATTGTGTTCCTCTCGCTGCGGGTGGGCAGGGGGATTCGAAAGAGATAGTTATGCGCAAACCCGAAGTGGGTTTGCGGCAGTGCAGTGATGAACACCCTGCTTTGGTATAGCAACCCTGACATCAACGCAAAGCCCTCAATGCTGGGTCAATGCGATTTCGCAATCGTGCCTCTGTGTGAGCGTGTTGGGCTGTGCTGGGTGATCGCTGACCGGGCTGGCGCCCCCTGCGCTGTCATGCGCGCAGGCGTTTCAGGACATGATACAGGACCCGAGTAGCGCGCACCGCTACCTCGCGGACCCTGAGGTGGGGCCCGCGCTGCTGCAGGTCCACCGCCTCCTGGGGAACGACGGCAGCGGTACCGCGACAAATCGCGGCGAATAAACCGCTGCCGCCGACCGCCTGCATAGACAGGATAGGCCCCTGCACTGCTTGGCCCAGCAGTAACCAGACATGCATCCAGCCTCACTCGTGGGAGCCACAGTGAGGCGCCATGCCTCCAGCCACGCCTCCCTTGTATGAGCAGACGCGCACCTGTTCCTCCACTGCGTGGAGGCGCTGCCATCTTAGTGTAGCCAGCAAAACGGAACCGCTCGCGGGGCGACCCATCAGTTGTCGGTGTCAGTCCGGACGAAGCTGCGACCATCGCCATGAATTTGCATTGCTCCACAGCAACATCGGCACCTGATAATGCGTCGGCTACATCAACCATCCGGCTGTATGTTGACAATGGTTTGCTCACAGTTGCTCGGAGCAGGAAGTAGTTCAAGAGCCGACTTTTCACATTCCATCTCATCACATTTCATGACGGAGAAATGGTGGCAAGTCCGCAAAGCACCCGCCATTGTGAATATTGTCTTATACTCTGACTTCAGAGTGCGCGCCAGTGTGAGCCTCATTGAGGGCGGGCCAACCTTCAGCTTGTCTTTTTTCCGTATGTTCAAGGGAGGTGCGGAAGCATATGTAGAAAAGTACAGCTCTTAAACATGATTGCATCGGCGACAATCGCCAGCGTGATATGCACTCGTAAAACATTTGAAGCATTTGTATGATTTGCCTGGTTGATAATGTTGTAGGTCCGCCAGAGAGGGGGGGGAGGGGGGGGGGAGGGGCATGTGAACAAGGCCTCCATTCACTTGCCCCCCCCCCCCCCCCCCCCCCCCCCTTTTTAGATAGATGTATCGTCCCATAAGGTGACCGACGCGCAGAAACAGATGGAATACCCCATTATTGAACAGAATAAAGGGGTGATAGAGTGGAGCATGGAGAGAGAGAGGGGGGGGGGGGGGGGGGGGGGGGAACGTGAATTGTTGCAGGGTATATTTGCCAATACTGCCATCAATGACAAAGCGCTCACCTTCGATGGTGAAGATGTGCACACCACAATGCCGCTGTATCCTGACTGGGGGTGCCCCATAAGCATGTTCCGGCATGAAAGTTGCCCCGGTCGCGGAATAGCTCGCAATTTTCCAAACAGTGTGTGATCCTTCATGAGGCGTGGAAGCATGCTATCACCCTGATTGGTCCAGCAAGTGTAGAAACAGTAACAACAACATAAATGTGGCTGAAAACTGCTGCGGAGTTACCCCGCCCAAGAATTGGGGGCGGATGGGGATCCCATTACTACTAATGATTTCGGATATGTGCCTTCATTCTGCAATCCCTTTCATGCTGCGATTGATGCCCATGAATTGCACCCGAGATGGTGCTGTTGGCAACACAGCCGCGTCCTGATATCGCTACGCAAAGCGACCAAGTTCGGAAGTGTCTACGCACCGAATTAAAATACTGCCATTTGCTGTAGGCTTCCTGTGAGAACAGTGCGACCACCTGTCGCCACGGTGGCTTTTGGAGCATCTCAGGTGTGTCTCACTGCCCAATTCCTTAACGGTGACAGTGCCGGCAGAAACCTACGGTGGATATCAGTCGCGCGGCTTCGGGTCGTCATGCGGGGGACGGGGATCCGTCAAGCCACTGGACGAGCGATGTTGAGGAATCAGGCGCTGCGGCGGGGTAAAGGCGTCTTCCAAGTAATGATCAGGAAGGAAGGAAGCCCTGCGTGTATCCCTATCGATACCAGGTCGAAGCACAGCTTGGGGCCGGGCGTAGGGATGGTAATCTGTGCGGCGGATTGGACGGCTGCCTTCTCCTGGAGAGCGGAGAGGACCGTGTTGCCGCGGGTAGAGCTCCACATCGGGTCGTGCTGCTACACACAGGGGCGGGAGACATGCTGTCAATTCTTGTTCCATCACAGCCGATACGCTCAGCACAGACGTACGGTATTGAACAGTATTTGCACAGCACATGTGAAATAAACCTTGCGCGCCAAAAGATGTGAAATTCGGCGCACGGGGCTCATTATCAATGGCCCTGGCATTGTGACCTGCATCATCTTCAAGGGCAAATCTGCCTGCATCCCCCGAGGATGAGCTCATGGTGCTGTGGCGGTGACGCCGGGCAGTAAACGCCCTAGCCGCCTGTTGTGCAGCATATTCGGCGGTGTGCTGTCGCACGGCCCATGCGCTGTACCCATCAATGCCGCGAAGAGGTGGCGCCCCCCAGTATCCTGAAGGTGGGGGCGGCCAGCTTGTAGTACGAGGGTGTCGGTCAGGTGACAATCGTGACGGGATAGATGCGGCTGTTGTGGCGCCTCCAGACGGGGTTCTCCAAAGGTTTTGTGTTCGGCCGACAGCATAATGGTGTGACGGCACCGGAGGTACTGGGTCGTCTTCGCCTCTCGGTGCGGCCCGAACATGGTCAGGAAGCTCGGCAGCAAGCCGCCACATATATGCGTCACGCGCTGCCAGCTCGTCATACATCGCCATGGCCAAGTCACTCATCCGTTGATAGTTGTCAATATGTGCTTGTCCTGGCACTCTTCTCCTGTCGGAAACCTCCGGGAGACTCTGTTCGAGGAGTTGCCCAGCAGCTCTGCTGGTCCCCCCGCGGAGCCTGGTGGCTGTCGGGGGGTACTGCGGAGCCTCGCTGTGGAGCACTGAGGTCGAGCTCGGTCGTCCATAATAGGGCGGCATCACTCGTTCAGTAGGACACGGCATCGTTGACGGACCCGCCTCCTCGGAAGAAAATCGCCTTGGCTGGAATGTCTCCGGGGACACTTGCACACGACCAGGTTGCCGCCGCTGCGGCTGCTGGAAGGAGAAGGCCGGGTCACGGCTAACGCTGCCACCAGCATGCTCGCTCGCAGCGTGCTTCGAACGCTGAAAACGACCCATCGGTGAAGGGGTTTGCTCATGCTGTGCATCGGATTGTCCGCCACTCGCACTGCCGTCGAAGACTGAGCGCGAAGAAGTACCGATTCTGTCATCGCTTGGAGGCCGGCAGTTCATGTGTTTCCGTCCTTCGTAAATTGTCGCGCGGCACTTGGGGCAGAACGGCAGCTCGGCACCATGACCCCTCTCTTTGCCGCTCCCACGAGAATCGGGGTCTGCGCGGTGGTGCACTCGCAGTCGCCAAAGGTCGACGAAGCTCCGCCTACAACCTGGATGTGGGCAGTAAAAGCGACCGTCTGACTGCGCGGCACTCGCCTGTGCTGCAACACGAGTGTTAGCCCCCCCCCGGTCAAGATTTCCGCCGCCACCATCGGCCGTGCCGCCGCGCGGCCTCGGTCGCCGTGTGTCATCATCCATAAGGGCGTGCCAGGAGGTCGCAACGATACTCCACACTGTGCCGTGGGCCCGTGCGTGAGAGCTCGGGTCCGTGCTTTGGGGTCCTTCTGCCGTCTATACTCGCAGTGGTCACCACTGGGTACTACTTTCTCATTGCTGCCAGAATAAATGGATAGAACGTCTTCGCTGGGAAGAGGCCGGTGATGAAGCTCAAACAGCACTGAAAACGATGTCGCTGCCAACTCAAAGCGAGCCAGCGGCAACCTTGGGAAGTGCCAAGCCCGAAGGATGTCACACTACTCTATCACACTCCCTGGTTGTTCCTTGCAGGCCAGGCCACTCAGGGACGTTTTCCTCAATGGCGAGAAAAGCTGTCTACTGCGGCAAGTCGAGTATTATCATACTCCGCCTGGGCCAGGTACGGCTGGGCTCTTTTTGTACTACTGGGCGGTGGGCCTAACTCGGTCTGGGCCGCACGCGCGGCGTCAGAGTAACCAAGGATTTACCTCCCGATGATTTCCTTCTGGATTTCCTTCGTCTGGATTTCTGGATGGATTTCTTGAATGTTGCATCTAGCACGTGTAATCATACCATTTAGTCGCTACCTGCTGGGATACGTAGCGAATACCCTGTCGTACCAGTAGCAGTGCAGACGCGGTCGTCGCATCAGCATCATTGCATCATATTACTACAGTATCAGTACTGGTTTGGATTGCAAAAGCGCAGGGAACAAGAAACTACCGCTAAGTACAGCATACTACACATTACAACAGGACATATTACTACGGTACTGGTGTGAATTACAAAAAGGCAGTTCCCCAGAATTATAAAATCAACACAGTAAGCCGCCTAAAAGCGGCCCGCATCCCGCAGGAGCCGGGATGGATGAGTGATGCGCACACGGTTCATCAAGAGTCCGGGCCACGCGTACTGGTACTGTACTACGGTATTGGTACGACTGCTGGTACGCGATGATGCGGCGGGCACGTGAACGGCGAGTGCACCCGCCCGCCAGGCCGTCCGGCGATGCTGGTCCTGGCGGTACCTGCAGACCTTTCGTGGTCAGTGCCGGTGGTATTTTTCAGTGTTTTAGACGGCGATCTAACATTGTTGGAAATCCGTCACTTAGGCCAGTCAGAGTTGTTAGTGTGTTTTAGGTACCCTCCCCCCTCTAATCTGACCGCCCCCTCCATAAGTTTGTAGCTGGCTGATGTACTGTGTAAAGTACTATCAACATCATTGTCCATTGGAAAGGTGCTGCAATTGTCCATATATCGTGTAGGGGGCAACTGCCACACACGTAGGTGTGCATATCAATGCATGAGGACAGCATTGAGAGCACAAAGCACACGATTATACAACAGTAGTGTTCTATGGCTACCCCTCCCCCCTTTGGCGTGTGCCCACCATGCTAACTCGAAGTTAGTGGGACCGAGTGGGCACCTCTTCCATCGCATCCCACGGGTTAGGTTGTCTTGGAGCATGCGGCTGCCACCGGACTCGCCGGTCACATGCCGCCTCTTATTGCCCGAGGATGGCGAGCTGAACAGCTCATACTCCACGACGACCACTACGATGTGTTGAACGAGCTCAAAGGATAGACTATAGGGTCCAGGTCGTTCACGGCATACTCTATAGCTTGCTGCGCACGGTACGGGCCTCTAGCTAATCCCGCTTTAGGGGGTAGATCACGGGCTTATCGGAAAACCCGAAAACTCCCTGCCGTCCCATTTCACCTCCCCCTTCACGGTGTGCCTGGTGGATACCGACATTGCATGGTGTCAGCTACCCAAGCCGAAGGCTGACGACGTGAGGTAGGCGTGGTTGTGGATTGATAGGTATTTGCGCTCGGAGCAATAGCAGCATGCCGGCCTAGCGCGGCGGCGGCAGTGTTTGCGAGGGTTGTGCGGTGCGTACGGTACGGCGGTTAGTTGGAGCCGGTAAGCAAAGCGGAAAGTACTAGCTACCAAACTTTGCCCAGCTACAAATTCCCCCCCCCCCCCCCCCCCCCCCCTTCTGTTTTGACCGACCTATGGCACCTAAAACACACTAACAATTCTTACTGGCCTTACTGCCAGTACTGGTGGTACCTCCAATTAGTCCCGCGCAAAATTGCTGTAGTATACGTTATCTATTGCCTATTCGGGTGATTTCCTGATCGCCTGTTGCAGCTCGATCATGTAACTAATAATCAGTTTTGCGGAAAGATTGATGGCTACTACCATAATGGAGCGTCGCCTGCCGAGGGTGCTTTATTTCCGTATTGAGCGGATTGTTGGTCTAGAATGTTGTATGGGGTTGCCTCCTTTCCACACTACCCGGTAGCGACTACCTGATCTACAGGGGAGATTCACTGAAGAATGTACTTTTACTTGTTCCGGGTTGTTTTTCATCGCGCCGTTTATTCTGGGTCAAATTCAAAACTGATCAGACCATGGTTCAAGATTTTTCAAGCTCTTTAGGCCAGTGAGAATTGTTAGTGCTGTGTTTTTGGTAACCCCCCCCCCCGCCCCCCCCTCTAATCTGACCCGCCCCTCCACAAGTTTTGTAGCTGGCTGATGCAATGTGTAAAGTACTATCGATATCAGTATCCAGGGGAAAAGTGCTGCAATTGTCCATAAATTGTGTAGGAGACAGCCGCCATACCTGTAGGTGTGCATATCAAGGCATGACGAGGGCAGCATTCAGAGCACAAACTACACGATTAAAGTAATGTTCTATGGCTGCTGCTGCCCCTTCAGGCGTGTGCCCACCATATAGATGGTCATATATTTGTTGTGAGTGTTGGCTGCTACTACTGCATGCTTGCTTCCTGTCTAGATGTCGTTGCGCCTCCTTTCCCGCTATAGTTGTTGCAACTTGCTCTTGCCATTAGTTGCATGTCCTTTGCAGTGATGCATGTTTGTTATATTGTCCACGCATGTCTGGCACATAGGCAGCAAATTCCTCGGTATCGGTGGTAGTTGTTTGTCAATGAAGGCGCCATCTCTGTCTTTATTAGGATGTGCATGCGTAACTAGCATCACATAGCATAGGATCCGGTCAATCTCTGCGTTGTCACCATAGGTCTTGTGCTGCTTTTCGTTGTTGTAGAACACCGACTCCACAGCTTGGTCACAAGTAAGCGTGTCGTTGCACAAAAAATCAAAGTGCATGGGGTGGTATGGATCAACTAAGGGGCTTCCTGCCACTAACATATGTATGTGGTTGATGCCATGGCATCATGCAAGGTCGGATTGGCCAACAACCTGCAAGTAGCATGCATGGCATGTATTCAATACACCGGTGTAATGTCCACAATGTAAATACATTTACCAAATGTGTTAAGCAAGATGTGCACATACAACACACCCACTTGCTGGCAGCCAGCTCTGCTTGGGTATATGGTTCAGCTGGATTCATGCTGATTGGCGCCTTGGTAGAGTAGATGCATCTCGGCTTGATGCAGTTTGTCTCGTTGCAAAGCATCTGCCCCCTGATGTTTGCAGCCTTGCCAATGCTGAAGTTTTTTCCGGTTGGGGATGAAATGGATCTTGGATAGTAGCGTCTCACTCGCTACAAACACTGGGCTCTCACGCGACTTCGTAATTAAACTGTAATACCCTGTATTTATCCTGTAATCTTATCAGTAGTATGACACTCATCTGTAGTCATTCCGTGACATACTCGTACTAAACTGCATCATGCGCATATCACTCACCATCACGACGCATCATCAACAGCGGAGTATTTTTTGCATCTGCCTCTAGAAGCCCGACAAACTCGCTGCGATCTGGCCTAATCCGCGATGGCGCGCGCGCGGCATAGCCAGTGAGCGGGCGCGCGGCAGTGGGCGGCGAGGCGCGCGGCAGTGGGCGGGCGGAAGAAATTCTTTACATCCGGTTTTGACCGGGACCGCCTCGGCGGCCGGCCTGCTGCTCGCGGGTGGCGGCAGCGGCTACGGAGGCCCGGCGGCCGGCCCGCGACCCGAGCGCCCCACTGCCCGCAATGGCCCCGGCACAAACCCGGCCCTCCAGCCGCCGCCAGCTTTGGGGGATGCTTGGCCTTCTTGGCTGGGGGGTCACTGTACTAACGGTGCGAACCGCATATCGGATATTATATTCGGGAAGTTTTCGCAATATCAAACGGGTTACCGCGGGAAGTGTTGTGGATGGCCTCGACGGGGTTACGGGCGCGCGCAAGGTAAAGGGTGAAGTCTTGATTAGCAACACGGGCGTAGGGTAGCAACTCGTCGAGAGCCACGAAAAGAGCGGATGAGTGAGCCCCATCAAAACACGTAATCCAAATGTACTTCTCTTGGGCCGCTAAACGTTGGTCATCCTGCTTGAGATCGCAGTCGTTCGCCAGGTCGGTACGCAGAGAAAAAAGCCCAGGCACTCGGCTGAATGGTCGAACGTCCTCGTAATTACATGCCTTGCCCGTTGCAGTAGCTATGGCACCGCAAGGTAGTCGTCCTAGTCACTCGCGAATGTTGCTCTGACGCGGCCGCTTTGGGCTAGCTCTAACAATCGAGGCGCACTGCGGCTCCCCCGTTGCATTTCGGTTGTCCCACGACGTGATACCCGGAACCATAGCCATGTGCCCCGTCCATCGACACCGCGCTCACGAGCCGTTAATTGGGCCAACGACCCTACGATGTGAGCTCGAGAAGCAATGTAGACTCGGCGCATGTCGACATATGCGCAACAATTCGAGCGTCGGCCCGGCGACGGGGTCTTCTCCATATGACATGGTGACGCAGGGACGTACGGCTGCTGCTGAGAATTACACACACGGCAGATGGTGAGCCGGGTGTGATATTGAAACAACAAGTGACCTTGCCCGCAACAGGTTACGGGAGTGATAAGTGTTGTGTGGAACACCGCGACATTGGAATTCGGCAGGCTCGGCTGTTACGGCTGCTTTTATTTCTATAGTTTCCGTGATGCACACGAACGAGCGCAAGGACGAGTGAACTAGAAAGGCTAGTAAGAATTGTAAGTGTGTTTTAGGTGCCATATGTATGTCGCTCAAAACAGGAGGGGAAGGGGATTTGATAGTTTGCCCGGAGTTTTGATGCTAGTGCTTGCCGTTTTGCTCACCGGCTCCAACTAACCGCCGTACCGTACGCACCGCACAACCCTCACCAGCACAGCCGCCGCCGCGCTAGACCGGCATGCTGCTATCGCCCCGACCGCCAATACCTTAGTCCACAATCACGCCCACCTCACGTCGCCAGCCTTCGGCTTGGGTAGCTGACACCGTGTATGTCGGTATCCATCGCCAGTGTAAGCTTTAAGCGAGGCACTTTAGCATAGGCAAGGAAAAGGTTTGCAGCAAAGGAAAATTGTTACGGTGTACCAAGGCGTATACAACTAATGGCTTGGCAGTCGGTTGCATGCACGCATATAGGTTCGTGTATGCAACCTAGGCTTGTTGTCATCAGGGAGTCATCGGGTTGTCATCAGGAAGTCATCGAGGCGTATTGGCTGACGAGGCCATGGCGTGTGGCAAGCGTGCGGCATATGTGTGTAGACGGATGAGCAGTTTGGTTGCATGTACTTGCGTTAGTATAAGGAAGTGGGTGGTACTAGTATGCCGGTGTAGGTGTGCGGGTGTAGGTGTGCAGACATGGTTATGGTGGGAACCCAGCATTCCATCCCGGCCCCAAAAGTAGACTTACGGGATATGCAAAGGGAAGCGGGCGGGGTTTTTGACGGACATGACACGATAATCAAGTTGTGTAAGCATGAGTCGGGGGGAAGGTGTGTTACCGGCATAGGCACGTAGCATATCGACATTTTTGAGGTTGGCGTAGGGTTTTCATGAGTCGTGGGAGTCGTCGTAGCCGGACCAATGTACAAGAAAAACGAAGGAAGAGCCGCGGGCGTGGTGTGGTGAGTGTTGGTCAATGCGGTGCGTGGTCGCGAATGGCATCGACGATATATTCGTCTTGCGGGGGCTCGATGCGCCAGGTATGTTATCGGCGGGAGCGTCCGGGGATTCATAGCGGAGATGTGGAACACGGGGTGGCAGGCCATGCTAGGAGGCAGGCAAAGCCGGCAGGCTTGTGAGGACATTTTTGCGGACGACGGGATATGGGCCGATGTAGCGGTGGCGGAATTTGCGAACCGGTTGTTGCGAAGCAGGAGGTGTTGTGTGGAAAGCCACACTTTGTCGCCCTCAGTGAATTCGTCGAGGCGAGTTGGCATATGCTATGTGGTATGCGTCGGTGAGTTTGAGTTCTTTTGTGATTAAAGCATGGGTATGTTGTATCCGTTGAACGATATCAATGCGATCTGCGGGGTTGACCGTTTGAAACAAGAGGTTTTTGGGTGTAAGTGGGTTCGTGCCGTAGCATGCCTCGAACGGGGTGCGTTTAATTGCGGAGTGATAGGCGTTGCTTGTTATAACCGAACTCGGCGAGAGACAAATTATTGAGCCATTCAGTGTGATTTTGGTGCACGAAAGAGCGGAGGACTTGTTCAATGGTGCGGTGCGTACGTTCGGTTTGGCCGTCTGTTTGGGGGTGATACGAGGAATTGATATTTACTTTCGTACGAAAAGATCGGAACATATTTTGCCAGAAGGTCGAGGTGAAGCGGGGGTCGCGGTCAGATATTATGGTGCGGCAAGTAAGGCCGTGGTGGCGAAAGATGTTATCGATAAACAAGCGGGCGAGTTGGGGGGCGTCTTTGTGAATAATGTCTGGAATGAAGTGGGCTTGTTTAGTAAAGGTGCAAGCAAATGTGGCGATCGTGTCGAAGCCATGTTGCGGGGGGATGTCGGTGATAAAGTCCATGGAAATAACTTCCCAGGGTCGTGTGCCTTTGGCGGGTAGGGGCGACCGAGAGCCCATGGGGCGTTGGGTGGAATTCTATATGCGTTGGCAAGTCGGGCAGGCGCGGCAGTAAGTTTTTAAGATTTTGCGCATGTGGGGCCACCACAATGTTTTCGAGATGGTGGCGAGCGTGCGTTCTGCATCGGGGTGATCGGCCGCGTCGTGGAATTCTTGGATAATTAAGTTAAGCATGGGCTTGTCCGATGTCGGCAAGCAGACCTTATAAGTCATTCAATACAGATTGTCGTTGGTATCGAACGTAACGCCAATAGGGATGCGGTTGCCATAATAATTTGCGTCAGTTGTGTAGGCGTGCGGATGCAAAGCAGTAACTCCGGATAAACTTGCAAGTGGCACATTGTGGAGAGGAAATCATGCATGTCTTCCAGATCCTTATCAAGAAGTTGGGTGTCGTGTTCAGTTTAGTCATGGCGTAAGTCTGGGCGGCGGGATAGGGCACCAATTTCATTTTGGGATCCTTCGCGATATACGATATGTAGGACGGGTTTACCGGTAGGTGCGGGGGTGATTAGCAAGGTATGGGGAAATAACACTGAGCCACATGGAGAGACGGCGGCCTAGCGCGGGTTGATCGGGTAAGTGGCGGAGTGTTACGTGGTCGGTGATGACATTTATGCGGTAGCTGCCTTCGATATAGCAGCGCCATTCGTTTAATGTGCTGAGTACACCTAAACGTTCTTGATCATACGTGGGGTATCGAGTGTGGGCAGGTTGTCAAACTGTAGCATAATAAGCGCATGGTCTGAGGTGGCCGGCGGAGTCCTTTTGCAGTAAGACTGCGCCTAGGGCATATTTTGAAGCATCAGTTCAGACTACCAGCTCGGCGTCTGGGCCGGTTTTAAGAGCAATTAAGACCGGGGCTGAACATAGTGGTTTTTGAAGAGCATTTAAGGTCACATGTTTGCGTTCGCCCCGAATAAGTAATTATCTTAGTTTTGATGCGGCAAATGTCATAGAGGGGGGCCGCCATGTGGGAATATTTGTGGACATATTCGCGAAAAAAAAATGCATGACCCAAGGAAATGTTGTATTTGTTGTACGGTTTAAGGCGGGGCCCATCTAGTCGCGAACTGCAGCAATTTTATTTTCGGAAGGGCATGTGCCATGTTGGCCAACCATATGACCTAAACATTCTAGCTCATTTTTTGCGAATAAGCATTTGGGCAATCGCAGCCGTATGTCGTTGTCGGCGAGGAGGCTGAGTGTGGCATCACTGTGTATCAAATTATCATCGAGTGAGTTGCTAAATACTAGCACATCGCTAAGATAAATAAGAATAAATGTGTTTTTGTGCGGTTCAAGGACGTTAGTCATCCACCGTTGGAACGCCGAGGGGGCATTAGACAAGCCGAATGGCATAACTAGACATTCGAACTGACCAAAATCAGTTTTAAAGGATGTTTTCTGAACGTTTGAGTCTTTGATACGAAGTTGGTGATAGCGTATAGGGCAAGGTCAAGGGCTGAGTAAACTGCAGCGCCGGAGAGTATATCTAGTAGCATGTCAGCGTGTGGGATTGGGAATTCTATTCGGCGTGTATATTTATTTAGCTGGCGATTATCAATGGACATGCGCAGGCCACCATTGCCCTTTTGGGCGAACATGACGGGTGCAACGTACGGTGAGAACGATTCTCTAATAAAGCAATTGTCTAGAAAGCAGGTAACTTTTAAACTCATTTAACTCGGCAGGGGATATGCGGTATATGTTGCTGGGTGGTACATTGGCATCGGGGAGTACGGGTATTTCGAATCAAAGCCCGGGCGGGGTTGCGGGAGGCAGTCCAACGGTTGGCAAATACTTCTGTGTTGAAGTAGAAGGGGACGAATTTGTTGGGTATACTCGGCAGACTAGTCGGTATGGTAGTAATATCGGCGATATCATTATCTACGGAAAGGGTAGCAGTGTGTTCTGTGGCGTCGTATTCGCGGAGCACAGCGCAAAAGAACACGGTGTCGGGATCTTTTTTAAGTATCTCACGAGCCATAGTGTTGGCATGAACTACGTCGACGATACTTGAGCGAGGTTCAATAGGGCATGTCACGGTGTGTCCGTCGGGGAACGTACGCGAACCGGTGGTCCAATTAATATTTGGGTTACGGTTTTTGAGAAAGGAAAGGCCGAGGACGGCGTCGAAGCTATTTGGTAAGGAGGTTATGATAAACTCAACGTTTGCTTAATCATCAATTACATCAGGGCTTTCACAGAAGCGCACTACAACATAACTAACAGCAACTATGAAAGGTTGCCAGCAGAAGAGAGACATAAGTCCGAAACCAAGGTCGAGCAGGAGGACAGGGAGCCAAGAACCAAGAAAGAGCCAAGGGAACCACGAAGTCACTTAGCTGCCAGGAACTTAAGGAACCCCCGCCCCGGGGTAGGCTATCAGCTGCGGCGAGGACGCTTGCAGCCAATGACCCGGGTCATAGCAACACATGCCGACGAGCGACGCGACGCAGGCGCAGGAACACCATCACGTGCCGCACGCGCGGCCGCGACCCCGCCAAGAACGTTGTCTGCATGTGCCATGTTGATGAGCAAGAAGAAACGGCGGCGCCACGCAGACAAGAGTTGGCCGATTTTTTGGCCAGTGTGTGCTTGGCTAGCTTTTGCGAGCTCCACCAAGAAAGCCTCGGCGTGCGGGGGCAGCGAGCCAAACTCGAAAACGGCGAAGGGAACAAAGCGAAGCATGCCGGCAGCGTTTCGGACACCCTCGTCATACTTCTGGATTTTGCGGCGCTCTGCAGCCCGCAAAGCAGTCGTTGGATCCGAGGTTGACACGCCGAGGATAGGGGCAATGGTGGTATCGACAGCAACCGTGTTTCCGCGGATGCCGCCATACCCAAAAAGCCCAACATCGGCAGGCCGCCCGTCGTTGCCCTTCGGGAGAGAAACAAGCACCGACGGGTCCGTGAGGATTTGGACACCCACGCCCAGCGCGGACTTCACCTCGTGGCAAATGTCGGAAAGGCCATGTGCCGCCCACTCGTGTGCGGCGTGATTGGAGTCGCCCCCAGAGCAACGTGCCACGTGATCAGCGTATGCGACCGCCCAAGTAGAAGGAGTGAACTCCACGCCAGCATCCTCAAACCGGGCAAGCATACCTTGTACCGAGAAGGAGCAAGAAGCACAAGAGCATGGCTCGCCAAGGGAGAGGACAGGAGCCGCCGGAAGGCCAAATGGGCGGCAAGCGGCAACACGGAACATGGAATCGTAGTACTCAGGGGAACGCTCACGGACTTTACCAAGGCGACCCTCACTTGGAGGATCAGTCACCAGGAGCGCCGTCGCAACGCGTAAGAGGCGTACGTTTTCTTAATATCCATTTATACCGAGTCGTAATGTGCAAAACTTTGATGCCAATGTCATACGGCCGTCTGCCGTACTAATATGAATTTTACTTTGTAGCGGCGCGGTATTGAATTTGCGAAGGCGGACGAAGGCCTCGTAAATAAAACACATCGTAGCGCCGGAATCTAGGAGCATAGTGAGTGGGGGCAAATTTGGGTGGTCGGATAGTTTGGGTTTTAGCAGTAGTAAATCGTGATCGGACATTGACGTTACGAAAGCTTCATCCGTTTCAAAACGGGCTAGTGGGCTTTTTCAAGTTTTTATTAGGTATATGTCTTACCTTTAAACTCAAGCTCAAGAGCCTTGATGTGTTCATAGCGCATATTGTCGTTTTGCGCCGTGGCCGCCTGCTCGCCGACATTGTTGTTGGCGAGGTAAACATCGACGATCCAGTTGGTTGGTGGCATAGGCAGGTCGCCAGTGGCAGTTGTGGCAGTGTGGAACAGATAAGTACCGGCGGGATATGAGTGGATGAGGCGGCATTTAGACCAGATGGGGCGCCTGGATTTTCCGAGGTCGCTATTCCAGCGGGGTAAAACAATAAAAGCTCGGGTGTCATAAGCAAGGGGACTCCTGGCGTTGAGCTTCAAAGTGCTCGAGTATAGACAAGGCAGATTCATCATACGGGGGGTGGATAAACACGGTATGGCCAACAGCCGATGTGGCAGTAAACGAATTATCGCGCGAACAAAAATCTGGACAGACCGCGTCAAATGCCAAAGCGCATGCGTCAAGGGTAACTGGGCCGTAGCTGAAATCAAGGCGGGCAAACTCATCACGGTCAAAGGCTGTGGAGTCGAGTGGGCAGGCAGGTAGCCCGGCAGGTTTGGTTTTGGTGGCAGGGTATGTGGGGGCGGCGCCGGGAGTATTGCCGGACCGCGGCACGTTTTTCAATCGCGGATAATTTGGCAGTGGCCGTGTCGGTTGGGATGGTAAGGTCGGCCGTAGCAAGAATAAACCGGCCCAGCTCGCGCGAAGGCAACGAGTGTGTCGACTCGACAGGCAACGGGCCTGAAGAGGAGATACGTCATGCGCAGATACCGGCACGCATGGCTCGGTCGCACTTTCGGGAGTTAACTCGTTCACTGAGGGCAAACCAATAGGTATGGTCTCAGGGATGGGGGACAAACTCCGCCAGTAAGAAAGAGTATCGATTGATTTACATTTCGACGTCGGATCTAGATTGGCCCAAAATCGGCATTGACCGGCAGGGCGGTTCAAGTTCAGCTTAATGATGCCTTTGGTTGCCTTGTTGGCAGCCACGCACTGTCTGGGGCCAAGCATGCTTGTCGGCCTCGCTCGCCGACGAGCGTTTCATGATGGATTGCCCCATTCGGCCGCAGCTATCGCATTTGCCGCCATAACGGCCATAGCCAGAGAAGCGGGGGGTGTCGAGTGTGGGAGCGGGATGGGGGGGAGGGGGGGGGGTTGGATGGGCTTGCGGGGGGGAACGGGCCAGCACCCGGGCGGATGTAGCGGTGAGGTGGAGCATCGGCAGCATATTTGCGTTTGCCGTTTGCGGCAGCGGCGAACTCGAGATCGATGACTTCAAGGTGGCGGCAGATGGTGGAGTAGGAGTCGATCGGCTCGTCGGCGCGACGGCCCACATCCTCGAGGGCGACTTGAGCCGAGTGGGGTAGGTACGCTTGGATGACGCCAACGACGGTGAATTCGTCGTACCGACGATGTACTGGGAGCAGGTCAAGGGTGCGCCGCAGGTGTTGGGCGAACTTGATGACGGTGCCCGGCAGGTGAGGATGGTTGGGGGCGATGCGGAGGGCAGTGGCGTAACGCATGATGATGCCGGGTAGGTTGGAGTTGGAGTGGAAGCATGCCACGAGCTTGGACTAGAAATCGTCGATGTCCGCGGAGATGGTGGAGACGCTCACGCCGGGCGCGACTTCGCGGGGTACGGGGCGGGAAGGAGGGGGGGGGGGGGGGGGGGTCGGCATTGAGGCCGCGATAGATGCCGGCGATGAGCTCACGGATTTCTATAAAAAAGGCGATGAGTTGGCGGACTACACGGCGGTCGCCGAGGATGCGGGAGGCGTTGATGATGTCTCGAGTCGGGACGCGGGTTTTAGTCTTGGCGAGCTCCACTTGGATGACACGGGCGACGTGGGTGTCAATTTCCATGGCCTCGAGGCCAGCGGCAGCGGCGGCAACGGCGTGGTCGGCCATCGTAGCGGCGGCGGCGGCGCGGCGGGTGATGGGCATACGCAGTGGAAGCGCAGCGGGGGATCTAATCAAAGCTCAGCGAAAACAATGTAAGCTTTAGGCGAGGCACTTTAGCATAGGCAAGGAAAAGGTTTGCAGCAAAGGAAAATTGTTACGTTGTACCAAGGCGTACACAGCTTTATACAACTAATGGCTAGGCAGTCGGTTGCATGCACGCATATAGGTTCGTGTATGCAACCTAGGCTTGTTGTCATCAGGGAGTCATCGGGCTGTCATCAAGAAGTCATTGGGGCGTAATGGTTGACGAGGGCATGGCGTGTGGCAAGCGTGCAGAATATGTGTGTGGACGGATGAGCAGTTTGGTTGCATGTACTTGCGTTAGTATAAGGAAGTGGGTGGTACTAGTATGCCGGTATAGGTGTGCGGGTATAGGTATGCATGCATGGTTATGGTGGTAACCCTAACAGCCAGGCACACCGTAGTGAAGGTGGAGATGGAGTGGAACGGCAAGGAGTTTTTCGTTGGGCCCGTGCTCTATCCCCTAGAGTAGGATTGGCTTTAGGCCCGTACTACCGTGCGCAGCATGCTAGAGTATGCGATGAACGACCTTGACCCTAGCCTATCCTTTGAGCTCGTTAAACACATTTTTTGCAGTGGTCGTCGTGGAGTATGAGTTGTTCAGCGCGCCATCCTCGGGCAAGAAGAGGCGGCGTATGCATGGCGAGTCCGGTGGCGCACCGCTAGCAACAAGACAACCGGTGGGATGCAGTGGAAGAGGTGCCCAGCACTCGGCACTTTGAGTTCGCCTGGTGCCTGGGCAACTTGGCACAAACCAGAAGGGGGAGGGGCAGGCAAATAACATTGTTGTGATCATGTGCTCTGTGCTCTGAATGCTGCCCTCATGCCTTGATTTGCACACCTACGTGTGTGGCAGCTGCCCCCTACACAATATATGGACAATTGAAGCACTTTTTCCCTGCACACTGATGTTGATAGCACTTTACATAGTGCATCAGCCAGCTAACAAAACTTATGGAAGGTGAAGGGGGGGGGGGGGGGGTTCTGATCAGGAAGGGCGGGGGGATACCCAAAACATACTTGCAATTTTTACTGGCCTAACTCGTACCACTTGATACGCATGAAGTCGTAGCCGGAAAAGCGGTAGTACATGGGAGGTTCACTGAATAAGAATGCACTTTTACGTGTGCCAGACTTTTTGACGCCGATACTTAACATTATGAAGTCGGACAAGCTGCGCCTAAAAGTCCACTTGCAAAGGCAATTTTGTCTGTTGGGATTCTCGAGTTTGGTCCCCATTTGTTTTCAGGGAAAAAGGCAAAGACCACCCCCTTTTGCGGTTATCAATCGGCGATAGATGTCGCTTTAATTACAACACATAATACGAATACTGTTCGATAAAATGTAAATGACGGATAATAAAGTCCGCAGCGCGCATCGCCCAGCAGCTCGGCGGGTCGGACCAGCCCAGGATGGCGCATTCACCAGTTCGTGCACGCAGCCAAGAGCTTTGCAGTCAGTCACCCACTACCCAGCCGTTGTACGTCGGTGCCTCAGCTGCGCGGTCTCGGCGATTGAGGGCGGCTTGGGTGCTCCGGACGGCAGTTCGCGCGGCCGCGCCCGTCTGTGGGATGTCGATGTCCAAGGTACGTATCATGACACCCATGTCCTGGTGCATCGTGCAACGATGAGCCTTCGAGTGTTTCTTCACCCTTTCCACCTCCTCGAGCCCCACGTTGCAGTACTCGTAGGCGTTCCTATAGTCTCGTGCGGCATTTCCTTGCAAACTTGCGGCATCTCTCAAGCGTGAGGTAGTCTGTGTCCATAGCTCGAAGGATGTTGAGGTATGTGCATGTTACTCACCATGCAATCATTGATCTTGCGGAAGAGCAGCTTGGCAGCTCCCCAGGCGTACTCCACGCCCTTGCCAACAAACTCATGGTGACCTTTCGGACTCATGAGAATAATGTGCCCTCGGATGTGGACTAGCTTCTCCAACGCAGACTTAACGGACTTGAAGCCTTCAAGGTTGGCTAGCACCTTTTGAGCGCTCTCAAGCTATATATATGCCCATTTCCCACAGACCGCGCTCCCACAGACTTGCTTGATCTTCTTGTTCTTGCCCGCATATGTAGGCTATGTCACCACTACCTCGCCCTTCGAGTTCGTGCCGGTGATGTCAAATGGCGGGGCATCTGGCTGGTACCAAGAGGGTGGAGGGGGCGGAGCACCTGGCTGAGGCTCTGGGAAAACGAAGTGTTGAACAGTGACAGCATAGACGCGGCAATCGTGGTGAGTGACAATGCCATTGAGGCATGCATACAATTGAGTGTCACGTTAGTCAGCACTTTTCATGTGAAGGATTGTGCTTTGCATATTTGCTCGAATCAATATATATACAGCAACACAACAATAACACAATGGAGCAGCGGACTTACGTGTTGCTGTCATCATTGCAGGCTGATGATTGCGGACGCAATCATTCGTCATCAAGGACCCTTCTCCAGGACGAATAGGATCATTCTTGCCGCCCCCGTTCAAGCTCATGTCGGTGACACACGGCGCCCCCACCTTTTTCTTTGTATGGCCCTGGCTGTGATCAACCTCGATGCAAATTTGAAACTCGGGGAAAAGTACCTCGTAGCAATCCATCATTGCCTCCACCTGCTTAGGGAAGCCGTCGTATGTCCACCACACACATGTGCCGTACATGAGCCCTGGACTCGCCTCCAAAGGCGGCCATGGCAAGGAGCTGCTTAGCATGGATAGAGCACGGGCCTAGTGGAAAGCGCCCTACCGTCCCACCTCCACCTTCACGGTGTGCCTGGTGGATACCGACATGGTATCAGCTATCCAAGCCTAAGGTTGGCGACGTGAGGTAGGCGTGGTTGTAATAGACTGATAGGTATTTGCGCTCGGCCCGACAGCGGCATGCCGGCCTAGCCGCGCCGGAGGCGGGGCCGGCGGCGGCAGTGCTGGTGAGGGTTGTGCGGTGCGTACTCGTACGGTACGGCGGTTAGGTGGAGCCGGTATAAGCAAAGCGGAAAGTACTAGCATAAAAACTTTAGACCGGATAGGGCAAGCTACTAACCCCCCCCCCCCCCCCCCCCCTTTGTTTTAAGCGAGATATGGCACCAGAAACACACTAACAATTCTTACCATACTTATTTATCTTTTTGGTCCAAAACGAAAACCCCTATGGGTGTTGAGATAGGGTTTTCACAAGCTCTAGGGTTGGATATAGTGTTCTGAAACCCTTGTGTCATTTTATGGACCAAAATGTCTGGCCATGCCCACATGGTGCTTTGTTAAATATCCCCAAGCCATATGCACAATGGCCAAAAAGTGGCGCGAGAAAAACCTAAGATGTCATTCTGATAAGCAAGGGTTTTATTAGGGCTACAAGAATTTGGCACAGTTGTAATATACTGCAAGAATCTGCCGAAAATGCCCCCTCGTAGTTTGCAAATTTATGCAACGCGGATACCTTACGACCCTCCCCCCGCACTCCCCTTTCAAATTTGTTGTTGCTGCGACGACATGCGCTGCCACATCTCCATCCCACAGCCAGGAAGTCAGCATCGCTCACTGTCACACGCTGGATGGACGTTGGCAAATCCGTGCAAGGAGGCGGCTGCCAGGGAATTATTGCATGTGGTGCCCAAGCGGGTTGTGCGCAAGCCCGGCACACGTCATGCACTCGCCGAATTCCGCAATATTTACGGGCGGGTTTTAACCTCAACTGGTCATATGGTTTCCACCAGCGGCTATGCCTGTTGTTTTTGGATCTTAGGCTAACTGAGGAGAGGTGCGGCACCGCAGTAGCTTCGGATAAAATACCATATCCTCCCAGTTGGGTCAATAGCATTTCATCCAACCTCAGACGTGCGAATTTGCAGATGAGATGCACACCCTCCACATCCGTACATTCGCATTATGCGTTAGTGACGATAAGAATGTAGACAACATGCAAGCAGCTTTTGCTTATATTCCAAACGACATCACACCATTTCATGCCAAACCGGTGCAACTGCTAGAACAATACATGAAGGTATTTCGATCTCCGACTGGCGGCGGTTTCTTGCTCACTCCACCAACCACACCGGGGTTGATGATGGTGATAGCTGCATGTGCAACATGCCACTCCTCAAAAGCGGGCAAGGCGAGAGCGCTTCAAGGCGTTTGCAAGGTCCAAGCGTGTTTGGGTAGTGAACGACAAGATGCCGCTCTACGAGAAGGGCAAGTGCATTGGCGAGATGGCTTCCGCGTTCACTGACGAAATACTTGGCTGGGGGCTCAAGCCTCCACCTGCTGCACTGGAGAAGATCAATGCCTCACACGCGTAGGCGGAAAACGGCATGTTGGATATAATATATTCGGGCAGTTTTCGCACTACGGTACGGGTTACCGCGGGAAGCGATGTGCACTGATGTAGTATAACCAGCATCCAATACTACCCCCATAAATCGTTAGCAACTACTACCGAAAATATGAGCTGAAAGTATGATCGTGCGCTACAGGTAGTACATCGTCACTCCCCACAAATGCAGCGGCCTGCGGCATGGCCCGCGGGGCGTAGCAACATGGCGGGGGGCGGATATATCCCACATAAATCCTTATGTGCACTGCCCGGGTAAAAAAACAGTTCGCTCCGGGACATCGGCCGAAGTCGCCCCAGCACCTGACCTCCAGCTGCGTCAACTGCAGTCGTAGGTTTGGTATGGCCGAAGGTGTATTGGCATGGGCGTATGTAGTTACACAGCCGCTTTTCTCATTCTATTCCCGAATAAAAGGATATTTCGGCCACTGCACAGGTAGCTAAAAACATTATGACCCCTGAAAAGGGGGTCTGAAAAGGATTTGACATTAAGACCTTAACTACGGGCATTGTATGAGCCTACATGTGGGTAGTCGTATTTCAGAAATACGACTGAAATACGAGGTAGTCCGAAGTACAAGGTTGTATACGAGGTTGTCTCTTCAGACCCCTATTTCGGGCCTGGAGAACCTTTCAGCACCCCCCCCCCCCCCCCCCCCCCAACCCAAAAATGTCTCCAGGACGTCCGGCGGGGGTCTGAAAAGAAAATTGACTACCCGTACATACAGGTTACTGGCGGGGTCTGAAATCATTTCAGGGGTCAGATTTTTTATATAGCTATAGAACGGGGAAGGAATGCATCAACCGGGTAAACACTGCCTGTACAGGTAGTAGATCAACGTCTGCAATATATGCTGCTCGTACCCCACCGATACGCGAGTGGTTCAGTGGTCGCTAGAACGATCAGCAGCAGTCGTAAGGATTCGTACGCTGAAAGGTTTTCCCGCCCAGCAGCGCGGAGTATTATATCGGTACAGTACCATTATTTGCCAGCGGGGTGCCCAAGTGAATTGCACGAGTTGTGGTCGCTAGTGCCCACTTGAAGCGATGACGATCTGTCCCAGTACTTGCACCTACTTTGTTACTGCCCGTTTGTAATTCACCAGTACTTGCGACCTACTACTCTGCCACCGATATGTTTGGCTTGGCGGATTGCATGATGCCGCTCGTACCACTAGTACGTAGGCCCCCATGTAATAGAGTGTTTCTTGCCGCTCGTGGAAATGCCCACCGGCGCATCACAGCAAAGGTTAATTTGAGGTGCCGGCATCATCAGTATTAGCGACTATTCAGCAAGATATCTGTGGGCGGTGCTTGACCGGGACCGTTCGGGAGCCGGCGACTTGACCCTTGAGACGAGTGGGCTGCCCCCAGCGGACCGCTCGCGGCCGTCGGACCTGACGCTGGCGGGGTGGGGGGGGGGGGGGGGGCGGCGTGCGATTACATGATCGACTTAGCGTGCGTGTCCCCCACGACCCCCACTTGGAGCAACGACCCCCGCTGGTGCATCCCGGGAATCGCGGCGACCGAGGCGGAGCATGCTAAGTTGGCAGCGGACTGGTCGTCTTCCGCCCCAGTGCAGGGTGTTCACCGGTACTACCCTTTTGTGGTTGAGGACCGCGGCCGTCTCGGGAAGTCCGCTTTGGCGGCGGTCTACATCTTCGCGGTGCTGTTGGCTGTGCGCAACTTCCCTGGCGGTCCTTCCGCCCCGACCTCTTGCTTTCTTCGTGGTCAATCCGTTCGGGCACTTCGGAATTTTGTCGCCGGCCAACCTGCTCAGTTCCGCCGTCATCTGTCGCGCACACGGCGGGGGTTGTTGCAGCGGGTCTCGGCTTGCGTGCATGGTACCCTGGGCGGCATTCTCTCTGCCGGTGTGCAGATGGCCAAGTCTGATGCGTGTGCTCGTGCCCACTCCACGTCTTCTCATGTTACTACTTCCACCCTGCAGTCGCTGTAGAGGGCCTTTCTGATTGCCCTTTTTGTGATTTCCTATGTCACCTTCTGCTGCCAGCTCATGTAATTATATTCAGCAAGATATCAATGATCAAACATGCTTCGCGACTTCTTTGATCGCTACGGTACCGTCAATATGCGGCGGGCTGGGCGATTAGAAGCCTGTACGGTGACACGATATCTCTATAGCAAGCATCCTCGGTGTGTCAAGCTCGGATCCAGCGACTGCTTTGCGGGCTGCGGAGCGCCACAAAATCCAGAAATATGACGAGGGTGTCCGAAACGCCGCCGGCATGCTTCGCTTTGTTCCTTTCGCCGTTTCCGAGTTTGGCTCGCTGCCCCCGCACGCCGAGGCTTTCTTGGTGGACCTCGCGACAACTAGCCACACACACACACTGGCCAAAAAATCGGCCAGCTCTTGTCTGCGTGGCGCCGCCGGTTCTCCTTGCTCATCAACATGGCACATGCAGACAACGTTCTTGGCGGGGTCGCGGCCGCGCGTGCGGCACGTGATGGTGTTCATGCGCCTGCGTCGCGTCGCTCGTCGGCATGTGTTGCTATGACCCGGGTCATTGGCTGCAAGCGTCCTCGCCGCGGCTGATAGCCTACCCCGGAGCGGGGGTCCCTTTGGTTCCCGGCAGCTAAGCGACTTCGTGGTTCCCTTGGCTCTCTCTTGGTTCTTGGCTCCCTAGCCTCCTGATCGACCTTTGTTTCAGGCTTATGTATCTCTTTTGCTGGCAACCTTTCATAGTTGCTTTTAGTTATGTTTGTAGTGCGCATTTGTGAAAGCCCATATGTAATAAACAACTCGATGTCTCTATAGCAAACCCCTTGTGAAAGCCCTTATGTAATAAATATCTCTATATCAAACCTGTCTACAGTAAGCCTAACACTGCCTGCAGGTTTACCAGAGGGAGTTCCCGATGTGGGGGTCCCCTATATTTATAATGAACCCCTGTACTTAAACACCGTGCTTTGCCTGTGCGCGCGCTGTGCGCGCATCGGGACGCCGTCCCGCAACCATGCCGCCGCATTTCTTATTGTTCAGCAATTATAACCATGGTTGTGCCGAACTCATTTCAGTTCGGGGTGGTTCGGGAGTTAGAACTACACCGTGAGTCACCAAATATGACCCCAACAAGTTACCGCAGCGCCCGTACATGGAGATAAAGGTGTTATACGGTGAAAAATTGCCGCGCATGCCCCATAACCCCTCGAGAATAGGTGCACCGGCCGCCATCCAACTGCCAAGCGCACAACACGTCCACACTACTCTAACACCCAAAACCGATCCATGTCCATTGTCAACATGGCATGGAGTCGCTGCCCATCACATCCCAGAAACGCGGCGATGAGGTCATGAGCGACGCGATCGAGGTTGAGGGCGAGGAGGACGCCATCCTAGAGGAGGATGTGCATGCCGGCAACGACGATGCCGGCGCACATATTAATGGCGCCGGCATCGCGGACAGCCGGCGGGGGAGGCCATGGCGGCGGCGGGTATTCCGAAGAATAAATAACCTCACTTCGCCTGCCCTTATCCGCATGACTTCCAACACGATAGTAAAGTACTACTATCTTAAAACTGTACACATCGGCGGCGAATAAGTATGAAGTGGTACCAAGCTATTTGTGTCCAGGCGGAGCTTAGCACCATACGGGCTGGATAGATGACGCGGTGGTGGGTGGCAGAATGTCGTCCCGATATACTTGGTAATTACCCGATATCGGACATTCGGGTTCGACTAATCGATCGACTGCCTCCGGTGGGATGGACGCGAACGCATCCGACCCACCAGCCGGCCCCAGCCTAAGCATAGGTCATGGTCTGCTCGGGGCCACCTCAACATTCGGATCTCCGGATGGGCTGCCGTGGGCGGTGGGCCCACCTCCCGTTTTTCCCGGTTTTGGAGCGGAGATTTTTTCCCCGAAGCTTTTGTTGGTCAGTTTTGCCCCGCATGTCAAGCATGCGCATTGCAAACGCAAGTAGCGCACTTTAGTTGTACTGTACTTAGCCCCTTGTAAAAATTAAAATTAAAACTGATTTTGCCCCTTGTAATGCAGCGTTGCACAACGGGAGGATTAGGCGGGCGGTTGGTTGCCGGCTCCTTTATGCCGGCCCTGGGACCACCGTATATCGCGTCTACACCTCATTGTCTGCCCTTCCTCGTTAGCGAGGCAAGGCCATGTATTGGCCAGCTGGACGGAGCATGCCCTATGGTGCCTTTCCATAATAGACCTAACGTCCGGGTAACCCCTCCAAGCTTGCCCCAAGTGTATGTATTGCCGGGCCGTCGGGCATTGAGTCAGCCGGTGATATGGGGTGCCGGTGGGGTGAAGGTGGGTAGGTCAGAGTCGGTGAAATAGCCATGTGGGCCCTCGTTCGGCCGTTTTCGCCATCTGGCACCCATGTTGACCCGCCGACTCCAGCTAACCGCCTTGACGACCATCACGCCTCGGGTAGGGAGGGTCTAGGTGGGTAAGGTCATGTGTTGATGGGGCACAGAAACCTTTGGGTGTATTTGCTCTCTATTTGTATTTGACCAATTTCAGTGTTTGGCCAATGTGCCAATCGGCCTTGCCTCACTATATGCTCCAGCAATCGCTTTGGCGACATGTGGCGTGCAGCCTGCACACCGATTGAGACCCACCGGTTCATTGGTTTTGACGCCTGTGGTTCGGTGGTTTTGTTCGTCGCGCTTTTGTAATTCACACCGGTACACTCGCTCATACAGACTGGGATATGCTGGTCCCTGTAACCGCCGTGGTTATCTTCCTGATGAGGGGATCTATCCATGGAGTTGTTTACGCGGCTTATTTTACACAATGGTCTGCGGTACCATAATTTCAAACTTAGTGTGATTTTGCCAAAAAATGTCTAGCAGGCTATTTTACATGTTTAAGCAGAGCCGAAATTGGCTCGAAGGTTTATAATAGTGAAAGCGCAGGGCGGAGTCAGCAGGGGGGGGGGGGGTGGGGGGCGCTGTGTGTGAAACTGGAAAATGGCAGGCTCAGCTGTTACGGCTGCTTTTATGTCTACTCGTGCTGCACACGAACGGGCGCAGAGACGGGTGAACTAATAACCCCGTACAGTTTATTTAGCAGCAACGGTAGCCGGAAAAGCGGTGATTAGGAAAGGAGAAAACCCAATAAATTAGTTTTGATCATTTTCAAGCTGAGCACGGTTTTGCCAGTGAGGAGCGAAGACAGCGGTAGATTGACGAAGCACGGGTAGCGCCAAGTCACGAAGGGGGCAGCGGGAAGGCCAATGCTGCGGAGTCTTGTTAAACTTCGAAGTAGCGAAGGGGGCCGGTGTGGCCAAAGAAGAACCACACGCCAGGCAAAGGAAGGGTAGGGTCGATGTAGTCCAGGACGACGTCGGAGCTCGTGGCCCAGTCGCCCAGGTGGCGAATGTGGGACAGCGGAACTCCGATGGCATTAGCTGAAAAGGCGGCGCGCTTGCGAAGGATGTGAGGTCCTGAAACTGCCCGCGGGAGGGGCAGCACCGACGAGCTGCCGTAGAATGCCAGTCCGACATGGTAGCGGTAGTCCAAGATTTAGACTGCTCGCTCGGGGTGACCGCCCAAAATTTGTCTCCACCACGGCAACAGAGATCAGGGGAACAAACTGGATGTTGTCGATGACGCGTGGTGCAAGAGACGGGCGGTGCTCCTATACGGGAAGGAGTCACACATAGGCCGTCGGGACCGCGCCGTCCGGCACGCCCCTTCTCACAGTCACATGCATGGTGATGTTGTACGAGTCGACATGCACGTCCCCCACTTGGCAGGACACGCATGTAAGTCCCATGGCAAAGAATTGAAGTTGACAACCGAGGCAATGAGGGCCCGGAAGTCGTACTGATACTACTCGGGGGGCAATACCTAACACAGTCAACTCGGCCCGGTCGATGAAAGCGTAAGCGACTCACATCGGCATGCAACGGAACTTGCAAAGGGACATCCTCCATGTGGCGTTGCCTTCACAACACGCCACGACGTGCGGCGGTGAGGTGGAAGCTGTCCTTTGCGATTGGGTCGATGTTGTGCAGTTCGAAGGACATGTTGATTGCTAACACGTAAGGTTGCAACAACTTATTAGCCCCAATGTGGCCTCGCTCACCGATCCAAGCGACGTATCGGTAGTGGTAACCTGAAGCAACCTAATGTTGTCGGAGTCGTGGCAAAACTCGCCCCAAATAGAGACAGCTTGCCGGCATAGCTCTTGGGCGGTAGTGAGGGAGGTTAAGAGTAGGTCGAGGGCCCGCTATCCCAACTCGTCCGAGACGAAGGAATCATGTAGACGGGGCATGAGTGAAGCAGCCCATGGGCCAACAGCTTCGGGCTCGTCAATAATAATGTAAGTACGACGCTTGGCCGGCGGAGTAACATGAGGCCGGTTCATTTCCGCAGGGTAGTCGGCCGCGCCGGTTAGGTTTCCGGCAGTAGTTGCTTGACGGGTTAGTCAAGACACAAGTACGGGTTTCCGGGGCAATGTTAATGTAGGAGGGCCGCCCCGCGCGCCTGCCGCGCTCTTAGCGCTTGTCCCGCCCGAAAGCTGGTTGTTGCGTACCGGATGTTACACGTAGTTTAACAACCGATGGGCGCAGGGATGAGACGGTGATGAGGCGGAGTTGTTCAACCGCCATATTGTGCACGCGTGCGGATGGTTGAGCCGCCCTCGGTTGCTGCGGTAAGAAGCGCCGCACGGAGGAAGGTATAAATGGCGTCTGTAGGGTAGGCGGGGTGCGGCGTGGACACGGGGCGCTCATCCCGCGTTTGAGCTGCTAGGGTGCGTGGTGCGGCGGTCACCTCGCTCGAAGGGCGCAGGTAGCTCCGGCGCAAGGCGCCCCACGCCGTCACTCGTGCTCACCTTCGCGGCCACGCCCGCGACCACCGCCGCGTCCACGTCCACGCCCGCGACCCGCGAGCGTCGTCGTCACCCGATCAATGGCGGAAACCTTCGCGCTGCTGGCAACCGTCGGTTCGACAACCCGACGCTCGTAATTGTAGAGCGCGGAATTTGACGTCGGCTTTTGTGTGTGTCATAGTTGTAAAGGCGGAGGGTGATTGAGGTGATGAGTTGCTGGAAATAAATAAGTGATTACAAGCACTAAGGCGCTCCGCAATATGCGTGTCCCTGGCTCCGAGCTCCCCTACTGCGTGCTCTGACCTCCGAGCTCAGAGCTCATGCGCGCACATCGCTCTTATGAGGCTCATATGCGCGATGAGCGCATATCCGGAACAGCTAGTATATCCGAGCGATCTAATCAATGGTACTATTATATGTGCATTGCTAATTTACCATCAACAATAGTCTTATATCAGGTCCCAAAAACTAGCATAGCCCAAATTCTCGGCTGCATGTTGAAAATGTTGAGCCCGCATTTCGTCCAGCTCACTTTGATCACCGTGAACACGCTTGATCTCGTCAAGCTTCCGCAGAAAGGCTAGACGAAGCGAAACGCCTTACCTATTGTCGATGGCCTCCACGTGATTCCGGGCGCACGCGAGGTATCAAGGGGTTAATAAGTCTTGATTAGCAGCGGGGGCGCAAGGCAACAGCTCGTCGAAGGCCAGGAAAACATGAGCCATGTGAGCCCCAAAACGCGTCATCCAAATGTACTCCACGTGGGCCGGAAGTCGCCGGTCGTCTTGCTTGAGGTAGTTGTTCGTCTGGTCGGTACGCAAAGGGAAAAGCACAGGCACTCGGCTGGCATGTCGAACGTCCTCGTAACCAAGCTCTGGTCGTTGCAGTAACTCTGGCACCGTGAGGTAGTCCGCCTCGCCCCTCGTGGATTTTGCTCCGACACGGCTGCTCTAGGCTGGCTCTAGAAAGTCGGGGCGCATTGCGGCTCCCCCACTACTACCAGTCTTATGTCCCTCGACGCGCAACCCGGAGCCAAAGCCATGTGCATGTCCATGTGCTCCTCCGCCCTTCAACACCACGTTCACGAGCCAATTGGGCCAACGACGACGTGACGAGCTCGAGCATCAATGTAGATTAGGCATGCATGCATGCATGCCTATAACGATTCGAGCGTCGGCTCTGCGACGGGTTCTTCTCCATCTTGCATGATGACGCACGAACGTACGGATGAGAATTATACCCACGGATGGTGAGCCGGGTGTGGTCTTGAAACAACATGTGACCTTTCCCGCAACAGGTTACGGGACAGTTAATCGTTGTGTGTAACACAGCGAAACTGGATGACATGCTCAGCTGTTGCGGAGGCTTTTATTTACACTCGTGCTGCACACGAACGGCGGGCGCAGCGATCGCGACGGGTGAACTAGTAACCCCTACCACTTGGCAGCAACTGCAGCCGGAAAAGCGATTAGGAAAGCAGGAAACCCTCAACACTTCACATCAATAGGGCGACATATTCGGCTCTACTGACTTAGTCTGAATCTGACGGAATTTACATCAGTAGTAAATAATACGAAAGTAAAATACGGCATTTATGCACTACTACAGGCGTCATAAGTAAGGAACGATTTTAAATGGCTCAACTTCAAATCGGTGCCCAATGCGGTACACCGAGCCGTTCGGCACCGGGTATCTCCATGTGGCACACCCTCCGTCAGCAGCCACTGTTTCCCTCCCAGAATCGCTGCCAGGTTCTACTGCTCCGCCCTCGGGTACGGGTTCGGGTGCGACCTCCGATGATCAACCCACGACCATGGTTGTCCAACGCCACCTCAGCCGTGCGATTCGCTTGCGTGACTTCGTGGCCCTCGATCTCAGCTTCCAACGTACTGGTGCAGCGGCCTCGCGACTTGATACCCTGCGCCTGTACAGCGCGTGCGGGCCGGGCTCCCTATCGCTTTTCCAGTCGGATCACGAGTCCGCCCGCAAGATTCCCCATGCTGCTTATGCGGCCGCCGCTGCGCGGGTACTGGGCCTTTATTGCCCGCGCGGAGGTTCCGCGCTTGTCACTTGCTCTGGCCCAACGTGTGGTATTGGTCCCTTATGGCTTCGCTCTACGGATGGCTCGAACCGGAGCGCTACGGATTTCATCGTGGATCATCTACCCATATGCCCTGTAGCGAACTACAAGCACCGCATGCATACCGCTTTGAAGAATCTGTGGGCATCTGTGGCAATTGATGCGGGGGCGGTGCTTGACCGGGACCGCTCGGGAGCCGGCGACTTGACCCTTGAGACGAGTGGGCTGCGCCCAGCGGACCGCTCGCGGCCGTCGGACTTGACGCTGGCGGGGTGGGGAGGGGCAGCGTGCGATTACATGATCGACTTCGCGTGCGTGTCCTCCACGACCCCCACTTGGAGCAACGACCCCCGCTGGTGCATCCCGGGAATCGCGGCGACCGAGGCGGAGCATGCTAAGTTGGCAGCGGACCGGGCGTCTTCCGCCCCAGTGCAGGGTGTTCACCGGTACTACCCTTTTGTGGTTGAGGACCGCGGCCGACTCGGGAAGTCCACTTTGACTGTGGTCTACATCTTCGCGGTGTTGTTGGCCGTGCGCAACTTCCCTGGCGGTCCTTCCGCCCCGACCTCTTGCTTTCTTCGTGGTCAATCCGTTCAGGCACTTCGAAACTTTGTCGCCGGCCAACCTGCTGAGTTCCGCCGTCATCTGTCGCGCACACGGCGGGGGCTGTTGCAGCGGGTCTCCGCTTGCGTGCATGGTACCCTGGGCGGCATTCTCTCTGCCGGTGTGCAGATGGCCAACTTTGATGCGTGTGCTCGTGCCCACTCTGCGTCTTCTCATGTTACTGCTTCCACCCCGCAGTCGATGTAGAGGACCTTTCTGATTGCCTTTTATTTTGGCGATTTCCGATATCGCCTTCTGCTGCTAGCTCATGTAATAATCTCCATGTATAAGGATTTATGTAGAACAAAGTCAAGCGGCCTTGTTGCCTTCGGGCTGATCTTCGTACGCGCGGACGCCCGTGCGGGCCCGCCGCGTGGACCACGGTGCGCGGAGTTAGCGCGGACTTAGCGGGCATGACTAATAAGTGCAGCACACATAACGACGGTGCGCGGCCTTGGGCAGAAGTTGTCATTCGTAAATGAAACGCGCGCGCGGGATGCGCCCACTGTAGGAACTACCGCGGCATCCACCGATAAACCGGGCCTTGCTTTCTCCGACGGTCCAGCACCCGCGGCTGACCCCAAGTTAAAAAGTGCAAACGACTCCATTCCTATCCCGCGGGTACCTACCTGCTCCACACTGCCACACCTGCCACTGAGGACTTGCCGATGCCACCCACACAATGGATAGTTGACGTATAAGTGAAAGGAGCGCGCATGACGCCCAATACGCCCTACAACGCGCAACAATACGTCCGCTGCGGCCTCCTCCTCCATCCACGCGTCGTCATAACCGTACCCAGGAGCTCGCGTCTGGAAAGATGCAAGCCGGGCCGGGCGGCATGAGCGATGCGCAGTTGCAGCAGCTGCTCGTGGTTTAAGGCATGGCCGGCCCGCCGGCAGCTAAGCTCGAAGCCCCCACGGGTCCTCTGGCCCCCCTACCTTGTGCCGAAAAAAGCCGCACGAGCCCCCCAGCCGGCCTCCCCCAGCGGCGAGGGCAGCCCGCAGGGCCGCAAGGGCGACGCGCCCAGGTGAGCCCGCCTTCGCGCGCCGGTGTGTCTGGCAAGAGGCCGCCGCGATGCACCCCCCTCAAGTTCCCTGGCAGCGACGCGCATGAGCTGTGCGCCGAGGATACAAGCCGGGCGCGGAAGGGAGGGCGGGGGGGGGGGGGGGGGGGGAGGGGGGGGGTTGGCATGGTCGGGGCATGATCATGGCGATTGCCCGTCGTGGCGTCACATGGTGGCTTCTATTAGAGGAAATGCGTTTCTACAATAGAAGGGGGGGGGGGGGTCGAAGGAAAGAACTCCTACAACGTTTCTCCGACCCTTAATTTGGGGGGGGGGGGGGGGGGGGGGGGGGGGGGCAGGTGGGGGGGGGGGGGGGGGGGTGCGTGACATCACCGACGAACGATAACGAAGGGGGTGAGACTACTATTTCCTACAGTCAGGTTATCAAGAAGAATTCGTATAATTTCTACATTGTAGGAGTTTCAGTTATGGGTTTTAGCTAACCCTAAAACCCTAAAACCCTAACTTCTGCCTTAGCGCGGATTTAGCGGGCGAAACAAAGTACAACACAGAGCCCACGGCTGCACTGTGATCTTACATACGTACTGCGCGCTTGTATTGTATTTTTGGCGCATTTTCTTGCTGAGCGGCAATTTCCGTTTTCCCGGCGAGGACTAGCGGGCGCGGATATCGCTGATATTTGAAGCGCATACGCCAAGCGCTGCCATGGGCTCGCGATGCAAGATAGCCGTGACATCACCTCGCATGTTTGTCTCAGAGTAGGGCAGCATATATAGCAATACCTTAGATGACCCTAGATGTACACTACCGCATATACATGCGATGTAACGCATTTGCGGCATATGGCAAGATGCTTGTAGCATTTCACCAATCTAGATGTAAATGCGTATATGTCCACCATACGTGTGAGAGGATGATCGAACCCTACAAACCTAGTAGCCTTTTCATTAGTAAGCTACAACCTTCAATTAATTAATGACCTCAGTACAATAATACTAGCATGACGGGTGACGCTTTCCCCATTCACTTGTTGCTAGCCAACTCAAACATATGTCTCCCACGCAACAAATTGATAATCCTTCTTCATCATCTCTCCTCAACATCTCATCAAGACTCAACCCTGAGTATCTCTTTTGCTTGTTGAACCATAATGCCTCTCACACATCGTCTCCTCACATTTGGTGCTTCTACCTACCAATCGCCAATCTCCTGCAATAACACGGTTACCCCTACGTCATGTTTGAAGGCCTTCGTGTACCTTGACATCACGGCATGAACCGGTGACGACATCATCTTAACCGTGCTATGGCCTTGAACCACCGCCTTCTTGTTGCGTTTTCCTCCTCCGTGTTGCTTGTGGTCGGGATCGCTATTGGCCACCATTGCCATTCACCCTTCTGTGACGCCGCGATTACGGCCCGCGAGCGCGAACCTATACCTGGCTTTTCGGTGTTCCGAATTCTTTCACATCGCATGTCACATTTCAGTATCACCTTTTCTTGGCTTATTGCATGGAATGTCACAAGACCCTTTCAACCCTTCGAATCCCTGTAAAAGCTGACACTTCTTAAAGCTGACACGGCAGGGAGGACTACCGTGAGAGGATGATCAAACCCTACAAAACAAAGTAACCTTCCCATCGGCAACCTACAACTTGTAATTAATGATCTCGGTATACAATAATTACTACCATGACGGGTGACGCTTTCCATTCCCATGCTGCTACCCAACTCACATTTCCTCCCCGCAGCACAACTTCTAACCATTCGTTAACTTACTCTCCTCAATGGCATATCACGACTCAACACTGAGAATCCCTCTTGCTTGTTGAACCCTACCGCCTCTCACACCCCTTCTCCCCACGATACGCCATCGCGTTCACCGTGCGACTACTAGGGCCGGCTACCTGTAGCTCGTGGGAAGATAAGGATATATGCCCACACGGCAGCAATCGGTTTGGCGATATGTGGCGTGCAGCCTGCGCACGGATAGACGTACCTGTTAATATTACGCCTGTGTTACTGCTGTTTCCTACATGCAGTTCATACATGCAGTAATCCGTAATAACCTACGATACGCACTGGTTTTTTGCAATACCGGGGTACAGTCACCAGTACGATGCCGCCCAAGAAATTCCTGATGAGATTCCTACCCCGGCTCGATAGCGACCGCCCTTTAAGACGCCAAGATGGCACCGCCTGCTGCGTGAAGCTGTACGACCGCGCCGCCCGGGATTATCGGCGCAATCGTACCCTGACTCAATATAGCGACTAGTCCTCTACAGGTACCGGTACTGACGATGATAGTCACTAAATACTGTGTGTGAAGGCTGAAAGGATAATTACATGAGCTAGCAGCAGAAGGCGATATCAGGATGAAAGGATGGAATGGCGGGCTATACCCCAGCCTCCGGGCTAGAGATACTCCCGCGCGCGGCGATTTCCCGCTTCGCTACGAAACTACAGCACACGCATGCGGCCGATACCCTGTAGTCGCTATTCGATGCCATATATCGCCGTATTGCGGCAATCCCATGTAAGGATTACAGTACTCTCAACGAGTCGAGACTCAAACACAAGGGTGGTGTGCAGTGTTGATCAGATACGATATATTGGAATGGTTTTCTGATCAGACTACAACAATTTTTAATACTTACAAATGGCCGTTTTCCCCCCACTGCCAAAAAACATTCTACCCTAGCTATAGCGACTACTAGGGACTGGCCGTCAAGCCAGACCGCTGCCAAGGGCGTCACCATGGACGAGTGTCAGACAGAAGCCAAAACGCCAGCCCCGGCATTCTACGGCAATACTTAACAATTATTATCCCGCTCTGTCAATAACATTAAGGAAAATATACCTACCTGTACCTGACAAGACAGGCAGACATAGTGAGTATAATTAAATTTAAAAAAATACAGCACGCCGATATTATATACGAGTAATCATGAGCGTGACACGCGCGAACTGGTGGTACCAGTATCCGTTGTTTTTGTTTTCCGCCCCCGGGACAGGACTGGCACCAGCAGTGAAACCCTTGCAGCGTCTCTACGACGACGGCCGTTTAGGCAGCAATCCAGTCAGCACGGAAAGCAGCCCTGGGTAGGCGACGCTCCGTTATAGTCATCAAGCAAATTGCCGAAGCATTCTGCAAGACTAATTGTTGGCCAGTGACGGAATTTCCAACACTGTTGGATCACCGTCTAAAACACTGCCATCAAAATACCCGGCACTGACCACGAAAGGTCCGCCCTACCCGTTTGGGCGTCGGCCCATTCGAGTAATGCGAGTTGGGGCAAGCCCCAACCCGCGGAGCAAAGCATTTCGGGAGTGCGATACATGTGCAACAAAAGAGGTAATGTGAGGGAGGGCCCGACGCCATAGCTGGAAAATTTTCCATTCCCAGTAAAATCCAGCAGGGCGCAGTGAAGCGAGGGAGGGGACTTCGCCCAAAATAAAGGCAGTTAAGTTCTCAGGTGTTGACGCAATAACCTGACTACTAATAAAATCCCTGAACTCCGGAACTAACAACCCAAAAGTATGACGGTGATACCCCCACCGCGGGCACTTCACCAACATATGTTCGATAGTCTCAGATTCACCTCCGCCACATGCAGGGCAGTGTTCAAGGAACAGCTCAGGCATGGCATGAATCCGGGCCAATCGACGGGCAGTGGAAAATACTCGGGTGCGTAATTGTATCATAATGTGCAACCCGAACAACCCCCGCGGGGACACCCACACCGTATTGTGGCAACGGGTTTTACGCATATAAGACGCATGGTCATATATACCCCAGGTTTTATTGCGTGCTAACGATGCCGACGATTCGTAACGCGCCCACACCGATGCCTTGACTAGTTTAGCGGCATCGCGCGCGGCTAGTGACCTCCACTCAAGTGGAAGGTGCGCCCCTTTAGCTAGCCCTACGTTCGCCCTAGCTAGTCGATCTAACCACCGCACAATCCCTGACGTCCACGTGTTAGGGCGCGCCCCGACACTTGACTTATCTACTAAATGGGTTATACATGTATTCAAGTCGGATGCTTTAAGGAACGCCCGAGCCCGTGCCGCAGCGGCCGTAGCCTCTATGGGCTCAATATCCAAATCCCGCATCATCGGTGCAGTGGCCACCCTAGGGAAGTATTTACCCACCCCAATGAGGCACCGCAAGCACGGATTGAGTACGGTTTGTAATTTATTTGCGCCGCTAGTTCTATCCATGCCCCATACTTCACACCCATAAGTTAAAACCGGCAGTACACAGGTTTTAAAGACCGACACACGCACATTAATAGGAATTATGTCCCGTCCACCGATTAATACCGAATCGAGCGCCTCAATGGCGCGTTAACCCTTCTTAACCCGGTCGTCTACTATGTGTTGCATACCTAAATCCGACTTAATGACCGTACCCAAGTACCTATATTCATTTACAACCGGTACCCGTTCCCCCCCAAGCTGCCATCGGGCAGCTTGTTCGCGTAACGCGGCCTCGTCGGAATATCGGCCTAATGCCATCACCCCACACTAAAGTACCCCAAACCCCATAAAATGGTCCTCCGCCCACTGCGAGAAGTGGGCGAACATGGCATGCATGTTATCGTTGTACCCGCAGATGAAGGTGCATAAGTCAAGTGGCACCGACACTCGAACTTTATTATGCCAAAGACATCGCATGGCAGTTACACAACAATATAACGGTCACACTCAACGGCGTGCGGGGCGATGGAGAGGTAGATACAAATGGAAGTGGAGCTTGCGGAGCGGCTGCTGTGCGGGGATATAGAGATGTAAATACAACTGATATTAGAGCTGCATGCGCGGAGCGGCTGCTGTGCGGGGCTATGGCGAGGTAGATAGAGCTGATAGTGGAGCTGCGCGGACGGAGCGGCTGTTGTGCGGGGCTATAGAGAGGTAGAAAAGCTGATATTAGAGCTGCACGGAGTGGCGATGTGTGGGACTATATGTCGAGGTAGATACAACTGATATTGGAGCTGCGCGGAGCGGCTTCTGTGCGGGGCTATGGAGAGGTAGATACATTTGGAAGTGGAGCTGCGCGGAGTTGCTGCTGTGCGGGGCTATGGAGAGGTATATACAGCCGGACGAGGAGCTTCGCGGAGCAGCTGCTGTGCGGGGCTATGGCGCGGTAGATACAACTGGAAGTGGAGCTTCGCGGAGCAGCTGCTTTGCGGGGCTATGGAGAGGAAGATACAGCTGGAAGCGGAGCTGCGCAGAGCAGCTGCTGTGCGGAGCTATGGCGAGGTAGATACAGCTGGAAGTGGAGCTTCGCGGAGTGGCTGTTATGCGGGGCTATGGCGAGGTAGATACATCTGGAAGTGGAGCTTCGCGGAGCGGCTGCTAGGCGGGCCTATGGCGCGGTAGATACCGCTGGAAGTGGAGCTTCGCGGAGTGGTTGCTGTGCAGAGCTATGGCGCGGTAGATACAGATGGAAGTGGAGCTTCGCGGAGCAGCTGCTGTGCGGAGCTATGGCGAGGTAGATGCAGCTGGAAGTGTAGCTTCGCGGAGCGGCTGTTGTGCGTGTCTATGGATAGATAGCAAGAGTTGGAAGTAAAGGCTGCGCGGAGAGGCCGCTGTGCGGTTCTATGGACAGGTAGATAGAGCTGGTAGCAGAGCTGCGCGGAGCGGCTGATGTGCGGGGCTATAGAGAGTTAGATAGAGACACTGGTAGTGGAGCGGCGGCGCGCATCGGCTGCTGTAGTGCGAGGCTATGGAGAGGTAGATACCGGTGGAAGTGGAGCTGCGCGGAGCGGCCCCTGCGCTTGGATTCAGGATGGTACGCGGCTTAAGTAGTAGTAGAGATGCGCGGGGCTAGAGGGTATACATGAGTAGGGTCTAGAGCTAAAACTGCACCTATACCGACATGAGAGAGTAGATACAATGATGAACCTGAGGCGGACGGCTGCAACACGTCTTAGCTGCACTGATTCTGAGCTAAAATAGCGTTTGCCTGAAAATAATTTGGCGCCTGCGGCAGCTCCCCCGCGCGGCTCATTTGGGTACGCGTACGCACCGGTTGCAATGAGGTAGCTTTTGCTGGCCGCGCTCTATAAAAAGCGCATGATCCGTGGATAACACACTGCGGGAGTGTATCGTATATTTATCTTGGGAATCTCTCCTCACACCCGTACGTTTGTGTACGTGTAACACATCCCACGGGACGTCATTCCGGAGAAAATGCCACACTACAGGAAAAGGGACTCTTAAATACACACACTGCACGTCGGCACTATTAACCTCTCACACAAAGTTTAGCCAGCAAAGCTTATTGAGGTCAGAAATCTTAGCTAGCTATCATAACCCCCCTCCTCCCCCCATTTGATTTGAGGCGCATTCGGGTCCTAAAACATGACATTAATGCTCAATGGCCTTATTTGAAATGTTGCTATCCTCGGTATATTTGCTGGTGGTACGAGGTACCGTAGGACGCATTCATGCATCGTCTGCATCGTCTAGACCACTCCATCGTTGGTCCACCTGTCGCGATAATGCCGATTCGGATACCATGAATGCCGCTGATACACTTATGCCCCCAACCATGCAGTACCCCGGCACTGCACACCCTTGCGGAGCTCGCACTGCGACCCTCCCCCCCCCCCCCCCCCTCCCCCCCCAAACGTGGGGGTGTTTGGCGACGCGCGTGCGGTTTACAGTTTCGCTTGTGACGCGTCTTCTTATCCGCTGGGGGAGCATGCTAACCACTCCGTCTACTTGTCATCGCAAGTGGAATCTTTTTTGGATAGGGATTGGGGTGGGCACATTGTTTGGTCTTATCCGCCCTTCTACCTCATCGGCAAGATCTTGCTGCACTTTTTATCTTGCCCCGGGCAGCAGCAGCAGTCCACTTCAGCGTCATTCCCTTGCCGATGCGATTATGTCTGCTTCGTGGTAGTGCAGGTTGAAGGGGGGGGGGAGCAGCGTTTGTCCCCGGTTGGTACACAGCTACAGACGGCTCTTGGCTAGACCTCTGGCTCTGCCCGTCCGGTAGACTTACTTTCGCCCGTCGGGTAGTAGTAGTGGGGCCCGGTCCCATGGTCCACGATCCAGGTCCACGTGCCAGCGTCTTCCTTGGCGTCATCGACTCCTCAGCACAGGTTGTGTCTCCAGGGCGCGGTGTCTCCTGATGCGGCGGTGGTCGCTCGGTTGTTGGACCATGCACAAGACACATCATTGCTGCCGATTGCTGACCTACCCCAGTCCGCTTGCAATCGGGTGCAGGAGTGGACGGTTAAGACCTCTTACGTCCGTTGATGCGCTAGGAGGGGGGGGGGGGGGGGGGCTCTTTGCTGTGGACATGCGGGGACTGACGGTGATGCACTTCGCGGGCTGGTGTGCTGCTGCGGATTTCTTTTGTCGGGCGTCGAGAGAGGGATCCCTTGGGCAACGTCGGTGCGTCTTAAGTCACTGTGAGCGGACGTGCGGGAGTCTTATCGCAGCCAGTGCTAGCGCAGTTTTTGGCGCTTCGTGGCGTGTTGCTTGCCAATCGCTGAGCATTTTTTGCATCATGTCTGCGAGCCAAACTTGTCCATCTACGCAGCCCACGAGGTGCCTATTCTCGGGCTGCATGATTAGACTGCGGACAAGGCGCTGTCCACTATCTTCAATTGGCTTCGGCTCTCAACGGAGTTGGAGCGGCGGCGGAGGACCAGGCGCGCTTGCTGGGTGTGGCGCCGCTGCGCAAGACGCTGCGGGCCCGGTTCAAGAAGGCGTTGCGGGCGAAGCACCCTTTTGGCTTCACCAAGACGCGCTGCGATGGGTTGTAGTTGTGGGTCCCTCGCCAGCTGGCCGAGTGGCAGCTTCCTAAATAAATGGGCGCATCCTAAATGCGGGAGTACGCGCCCGCATGCTTGACTCCCTAAAGATTCCGCCGCGTGCAAGTGCGGCGCAAATGACATGCCCGCTTGATTGGCGCCGCTTGCCCTATTGGTGCTAGGCATGCTGAGCAAGAACCGTTTGGAGCATAGGAGTGCACGTATGCTGTTGTTATACAGTGCTACAAAGCTGACTATGTCATGATGCTCATACCACAGGCAGTCCGATACAAGTATTGGTAGTGGGAGCCATGGGGGGGGGGGGGGGGGGCATTTTTTAGATATGTATTGCGTTCGGACTAAAATTACAACAGCGCTACGGCCGTGCGCCAGCATTCGGCCCGAAAAACATGGAACATTATACATATATAGCTTCTGTTACAGCTCGACTGAATGTAGTTAAGGATTACATGAGCCAGCTGCAAAAGGCGATCAGCTAGATACAGCTCGACTACAACGCGGGCGTACGCTACATAAAATATTTCAGGCGCCAAAATGTTTAATACGTGGTGTTACAGCTCAACATTAAATCGGTGTCCCACGCGGTACAGCGAGCCGTTCGATACCAAGTAAATATATAACATGACAGTGTCATTGTTATTTTCGGGCTGAGACCTGAGCGTTTAAGCGACGCTCTGCGTGCGTACGTGCGGGCGTGCGTGCGCAGGTTCAATTCTCGTAGTGGGAGATTTCCCCCTACGGGTAGTGAGGCAGGCCCGCCGCTCGTGAACCACGATGCGCAAACTTAGCGCGGACTACCCCGCACACTCTACAGCCGCTGTGCGACCTTATGTAATGCGCGCTTATATTGAGATTTTGCGCATTATATTGTTGACTACTACCGCCAATTTCTTCCGTTTTCCGGCGCGCAAAAGCAAAATGCGTGTATCGCTGATTTTTGAAGCGCGTAGCGACTACGCCAAGGCAAGCGCTGCCATGGGCTTGCGACGCAAGATAGCCGCCGTAGCATCACCCCGCATGTGTTCAGAGTAGGGGCATAGAAATAGCCTAGAAAACCCTAGATGGACACCGCGTACATGCAATGTAACGCATTTGCATCTGGCAAGATATGTAGCATTCAACCAATGCTAGATGTATTAAATGCGCACATGTCCACCATACGCCATCGCATTATTCATTGTGCGACTACTTAGGCCGGCTAGCTGGAGAGAAGATGGGGTTATATGCTCATAGGGCGGCAATCAGTTTGGCGACATAAGGCGTGCAGCCTGCGCAGCACGGATTAATTAAGACCTACCCGTTCATTAATTTTGACGCCTGTAGTGTAAGGATTGCAGCCATCGTTCAGTTCCGCGACAGATAGGCGGTCAGTCGCGCGCCGCGTTTGTGTTGGCGGCGACACCAGCAAGCGAGTATTAGGCGCTACCCGTATATCCGGATAAGAGCAGATATATAGTCTGAAACTGTTCGGGTGTAATGTAAGGATACCGCGCAAAACGCACCAGGCACTGGGTAACCACATGGGGATTTGTGTGTTACATATATCCTTACACCCCCCCCCCCCCCCCCCCCCCCTAGGATGGAGGACCTCCTCCAGCAACGTTTCGGCTTGGATTAGGTGGCGATCCTGTAGAGGACCTTTCTGATTGCCCTTTTTTTTGGTGATTTTCGATATCGCCTTCTGCTGCTAGCTCATGTAAATAATTAGGTGGCGATCCGCATTGGCCGGGTCGTCCAACATGCGGGATATCATGTCATATATTTAATCATATCATATATATATAATATCTCATATAGTATATATTATATATCTCTCCGCGGGATCGAACCACGGACCCAATGCGCGCGTAGAAACACCATATGTAAGGATACCGCGCAAAACGCACTAGGCACTGGGTCCCCATTCTGTGGTTTTGTGGTACATATATGGGGATTTGTGTGGTACATATATCCTTACATCGGGAATTCGGCCGAATCGTACCGGCTTTGTCTACAACCGGTACAGGCCCGCACAGGTACGGATCTGCAGGACCCCGGGTAAAAAACGTGTACCATGCAGATACAACAAAGCTATCATCCCCAAAATGTCTATACTTATGCATTTCTCGTACGCCCGTCGGCACCCGTGGTTGTAGATGGGAAGGAGGCAGGAGGACTACACGGGGCTGCTGGCAGTCATGCCGGCCATGCTGTGGCGGTCATGAATTAATAAGATGATGGGCCCGGCGCCGCTTGGTTGTGCTGTGCTGTGCTTTTGGTACTTCTTAGTCGTCCTCGCCAAGCATGCCAAGATTTTACAATACTAGAAATAAACATGCTACACCCCATAAAATTTGATGCTCTCAGCCCAATGTGTTCCCCCAGAGCACTCAAACAGCATGCATGCTCATGAGCCCAATTGTAACAGAGCGGCACAACATGGCCAGCATGTTGCTGACGGCTATTGGTAGTGCCGTATTGATTGGCTGTCTGGTGGCTAGTCAGCGAGTAATCGTTAGGGTTGGCGGGCAAGCAAGGAATTCAAGCAAAGATAACGCGTAGGAGGCAAGAGTGCTGCTTCCCTGCATGTCGTGCTGCATTTGGCACCGCCTCTAGTCCGTCGCAGCACTGAACATTAGTGTGTGCCACCTCAACAGGAAAAAGAGCCAGTAGAGCTCCATCACAACCCCACCGTAGCGGTCGCAGTCGTGCCAAGTCAGCAACCCACAGCCCCACGGACCCCAAAGAATATAAGTTGCAGGTGATCATACTGCATTGCGCCCGGAGCGCACTTCTGATGCTGATTCACTCGGCATATGAGATTGCAGGGTGTCTGAGGCCACGACGTCGGACACCATGCGCGTCCTCTGGCGGCTTGCCTCCCATCAGCACCGGGCGTAGGGGGAAGGGGGGGGGGGGGGGAAGGGGGGCATAATTACCGGCACAGATTCCACTTGCCCCCTCTGCTATTTCTCCAGCACGCCACGGGCTCGGTTCTGGATGCTCTCTATCGGGCTTGGCGCCCTGAAGCGGCCCAGCTCAGCCACCAGCCGCGGCGGCCACGCTCTCGCCGCCGCCTCCTCCACGGTGTAGAGAGTGCAGGGCGCGGAGCTGCCGCCGAGCCCCGGGATGCCGGCGTCGTCGCACGGCAGGTACAGCCCCGTCTCGTAGTCCTCACAGTTGCGGTCGGTCATCATGCCCTCCGCCGCCAAAAGCGTCTGCGCAGCCAGGTTCACGCGCGCGTACACCGGATTGGTCGGTTTGGCAGGCGGCGGGTTGGGCGCCGGCCGGCAGAGGTCCGCCCACTCCAGCTCAGCCTGCCCCGGCTTGCCCGCGGCGTTGAGAGCGATCGCCAGCGCGGCACGGGCGTCCCAGAACTGCGGAAACCCATCTGGGTTGGGGCCCGTGTCCACCGCCTGCAGCGCCGCCACGCTCTCGTTATTGCTGCCGCCTTCAAACCTGGTAGAGCGGGCACCAGGGGGCAGGGTACGTGTGTGTGCGCGGGGAGGGGGGGGGGGGGGGGATCAGCATACGAATATGATCGTCCTTCCGGGGCTGATGCACGCATGATGCCATCCGGGGCCGCACCGGGCCATGGCGCGGTGTAGCTCCAGGCGCTGTCCCAGCGAGGGCGGCCCGCCGCGCAGCCCCGCAAACGGCGCGTCCTCCGGCACATCCGCCTCCGACGCGCCCGCCTGGCCCGCCACTCCCACCGCCCGGTTGAATAGGTCCAGCGCCGCGCCCGCATTGCCCTGGTGCATCTGTACCAACGTCGTACAGCATCGCCTCGCCCTCAGCCACAAGCCCGCCCAATCTCAGTTTTGCCACGATTGACTGCAACTGGCACAGCATCGGGCTATCTGCGCTCACCTGGGTGATGCCCATTCCATCGAGTGCAAGCGCCTCCTGCACCACCTCGATCGGCACCGTGCCCCCGGTGGGCAGCGTCACCTTGGCCCCGGACCGGAGATCGTGGAGCAGCGGCTGCGCGGCCGCGAGGTCCGCCGCCGCCGCGGAGTACTCCCGCAGCTTAAGCAGCGTGCTGCCGCGCCCGTACAGCGACACAGCGGTGCCACCATCCAGCTCCACCACCTGGTCCCACACCTCTTTCGCACTTTCCGGGTCCGGCTCCAGCCTGCACAACAACGAGGCAACAGCAGACATTTGCGCCCCTTGAATGCCGAGTGACTGGGGAATTGTCAATAGACAAATTATCGCTACGAGGTATCACTTGTTATCACTGAGGCATTCAAGGACCATGCGCCCCTTGGCATTCTCCCCCGTAGCCCCGCTGCCTCTAATGCTTCCAACATATACATCAACGGAGACACTAGCACCGGGCCGTCATCTACCTGGCCATCCTGGCGAGCTCCTTGGCAGGGTTCCGGGCGACGGGCTTGGCATGGGCTCCGTCGGTTCGCAGCTGCGTGGATGAGACTCCGGCCGCCAGCAGCAAGCCGCGTCGCGTTAGCCCGAGGGGGTTGCAGCCCTTGGACTCTGATCCAAACGCGGCTGCGGGCGCCACCACTGCCCGACGGGGTGCCCGGTGACGCGGCGTGCTCCTCGGGTCGCTTAGCCCGCTATTTTGCCGCGCCATCGGCCACGGCAGCGCGATGGCGCCGGCGCATTGGGGCGGCCGCGAGTGGCGCCAGCACTGCTGTGTTCGCATCAGAGCGGCCGCCCACGCAGGGCCGCCGCTGGCACTACTGGCCGCCGCGAGCATCGCTGTGTGGGTTGTGCCTCGGAAGGTCATGCGTCGCGGAAAGCTCTATCACCGCTGCTGGCTGTGCCCCCTCGCCGCATCTATTGCGACAACAGTGAATGGGGAGCAGGCGCGCAGTGCGCCGGCGGAGCGGGGGGGGGGCGCCCGGGGGGGAGGGCAGTCCCATACACAGCGTACCCGTACCGGTACCTGTACCTACATATATAAGAATAGTCGCGTACCCTGTGCGTGTTATAAAAGACCCATGTGGGCATACGGCCCATGTACATTGAGCGGTCCAGGTGCATGGTGCCTCAATATGGTGCTACAGGGTAGCTATTTATTTCGCCGAGGCACCACAAGTAGAAAAAAACATTTGGCCTCGGGACACCGGCCTAAGCCGCCCCAGCACTTGACCTCTGCTTGCGCCAACTGGCATCATAGCCCGTAGCCCATTGCCCCATCCGAACCACCGTCCTATGCATTGTGAACTTTTTGGTTACAGGGAGAGCGTCCAGAGAATGCACGCAAAGTACTGGGGAAGGAAAAAGCCTACATTCAAGCAGAACCCTCCTAGCGCCGGGCCGCGGGGCCCGGCGATGCGGCAGGTAATTGTCGGCCGGCCGGCCTAAAAGATCTTCCGCCGAAGCCGAAGGGACGGCTTCCGGTGTGCCGGCAGAGATATTCGGCGAGAAATATGTGCATTGCCACAGAAAGCTTCGCAGTCCACTTCCGTATCCAGTGGGCAACCAGGGCGGCTGGCCGGAGCTCACGCCACGAGGGGGGTTGCTTCAGGTGGCCGACCGTCCTATGCATCGACCGGGTCGTATACCCAGGACACGCACGAGATTACGCACTATTTGATGCACCAGTACGCGTAACGCCGGGACGCCGGTACGGGGTCGGTATAGTTTGTGTACATTATTGCATTATTATGTGTGGGTACAACATGTAGTACCACTAATACTTAACTTATTCAGTCCGTCCAGGCTCTGCTGCGAAACTTTGTTGCAAGCCAGCCCGCTGAGTTCCGCCATCACCTGTCGCGCACGCGGCGGGGGTTGTTGCAGCGAGTCTCTGCTTGCGTGCATGGTACCTTGGGCGGCATTCTCTCTGCCGGAGTGCAGACGGCCAAGTCTGATGCGTTTGCCCGCGCTCATTCCGCACCCTCTTCTTGTGCTGCTTCCACCTCGCAACTGCTGCTGTAGTGGACGTTTTCTATTGTCTATTTTGGTGGTTTCCTGATCGCCTTTTGCAGCTAGCTCATGTAACTGTATACATACTTATTAGGTATTGGGTAGGCAGGTAGCAGGTATAAACTAAAACCACCCTGAGTTGCAGCTATTCGAGGTGGCAAAGTGGGACACCATGTTCGTCTGCAACTTTATTCCATTCCACCCTGTTAGTTTCGCAAAATCGCGGTTCCAACCTCTACTGCTAAAAATACGGTCAAATTTACACCTTGTTTTGCAATTTTCCCTTATAAATATCCCTGACGAACGATGACTAATCATTACCGCCCCGTAAAATAGTACTACCTCTACCTTGCCGTACGTAGCAGATGCGGCAAGCTCCAGCAAGATAAAATATCCCTTTAGGCCACTGGGTTTTCGGTAGTACTGTAGTAGGTAAATGCCGGTAGGAGGTACGGTAGACTTTTTGATGTACGGGTGCCGACGCACTTTAAAGAACGCATTGTTTTAGAACGGGCCTTTTCTGGCTCAAGTCATAAAGGATGACCGATACATTACGAGTTCGTCAACAATGCTGTGCTGGCACCCGCCATTTCAAAGTTGAGTCTGGTTTTGCCAAAAAGGTCGCGCAGGCTGTTTTACACGGTCAAGAGCCGAAATTGGCAGGATGGTTTAGCGAAAGCGTGGAGGGAAAACGGAGTCAGGGGGGGCGCTGCGTGGAACGCAGCGAAAACTGGAAGATGGCAGGCTCAGCTGTTCTGGCTGCTTTTATATCTACTCGTGCTGCACCCAACAAAGGGGGCAACAACAGTTACTAGTTCCCGTACCACTGAGCAGCACTTGTAGCTACAAAGCGGTTAGGTCAAGGATGGAAACCCCATAAACTAGTTTAGATCATTTCAAAGTTGAGTCTGGTTTTGCCAGTCTTGAGCGAACGTAGAGAGCGGTGGATTGACGGAGAAGGGGTAGCGCCAAGTCATGAAGGAGGCACTGGGAAGGCCACCGCTGCGGAGTCCTGTTGGACTTGGAAGTGGCGGAGGGGGCGATGTGGCCAAAGAAGAGCCACGCGCCAGGTGAAGGTAGAACTTGAGGATGACGTAGTCCAGAACGGCGTCAGAGTTAGTGGCCCAAGCGGTAGCGGATGGGGACCATGTCACTCTGATGGCGTTCGCTGCAGGGGCTGCGCAGTTGCGAAGACTGTGTGAGGTTCAGGAAGCGCTAGCAGGGGGGCAGCGTTGACTAGACTGATGGCTGCAAACAGCCAGTCTGACATTGTAGCCGCAGTCCAAGGGTTTGACTGCTCAGCCGAAGTGCCAGCCCAGAGTTTGATGTAGCCAAGCCAACAGTAACCAGGGGGACAGATCGGACGTTGTCGATGAAGTGGTGCAAGAGACGTGCCACTTGAGGTTGCCCGGACGCTAGAAGGGGAAGTACGCGCAGGTTGTCGGGTCCTCGACCAGCACGCGCCCTTGAGCAATCGGAAGGTGATGTCGTAGTTGTCGACACGCCTCTCTTGCACTCGACAGGAGACGCCACTGAGGCCCCTGGCATAGAGCATGAGGTTGACAACCGAGACCAAGAGGTTCGGAAGTCGAGGTGGTACTCTGGGTAAAAAACAGGCACAATTAGCTCGGCCATTGCGACGAAGCGGTAGGCTACATCCGCAGGCAGAGGAACACGCAAAGGGACAGCGTCCAGCCGGTGGTGACGCAGCATCAGTCCATGCCTCGTTGAAGTTAGGCGTAGGCTGCCCTTGGCGGTTGGAGCGAGGTTGTGCAGCTCGAAGAACGTGTTGATCGCAGACAGGTGCGTTCGCTCCTCCGAGCCGATCGCGTCCTGCAGCCGGATGTGGCGCAGCCCAGGGAGCGACAGGCTCGGGCTCGGCAGTCACGTACGTGCGTTGTTTTACTGACAGAGTTCCACCGGTACGACTACTGTCCGCAAAGTACTCGGCAGCAGCGGTTAAGTTCCCGGCGGTTGGCCGGTAGCTGCTGGACGGGTTTGCAGTAGCTCCAGTACGGGTTTGCGGGGCTAGGTTCAGGTAAGAGGGCCGCCCCGCGCGCCCTTCGCTCTCGTAGCGCTCGTCACGTGCATAACGTACACACGCGAATCTTGGTCGTTGCGAACCAGTTGTAACACGCAGTGTAACAACCGACGGACGCAGAGACGGGATGGTAAGAAAACCGTTTGGCTGGGTCGCCATGTGCAGGTGTGCGGATGGTTGAGCCGCACTCGGCTGTAGCTGTAAGAAGCGCCGCACCGAGGAAGGTCTAAGTGAAGTCTGTAAGGTGGGGGGAGGGTCAGGTCCGGACACAGGGCGCTCATCTCGCCGTTGAGCTGCAAGGGTGCGTCTTGCGGCGGTCACCGAAAGGTGGCCTCGCAAAGCTCCAGCAGCTCCCACGAAAGGCGCCCCACACCGTCATTCGCGCTCTCCTTCGCGGCCACGCCTACGCCCACCGCCACGTCCTCGCTCGCGCCCGCGACCTGCAGCTGCAGCCGCCACTCGAGCAGTAGCGGTCGCCTTTGCGCTGCTGGCAACAGTCGCCGCGAAGACACGGCCCTCGCAGTCCTTCGTGAGGTCCCCAAAAATCGCGGAACCCAGATGCTCCGAAGCAGGCTGAAAATGCTGAGCTAGCAGCACGTCCAGAACACCTTGGTCATCACGCACACGCTTGATCTCATTCGGCCTCCACAGGAGGGCCGGACGGAAACGAAACGCCTTGGCGATGGCCTCGGCGTGACTCCGAGCTCTCGCGAGGTAAGGGGTGAAGTCCTGGTTAACGAAAAGGGCGTAAGGTAGCAGCTCGTCGAGAGCCACGAAAAGTGCGGCCGGGTAGGCCCCGAAACACGACATCCACAGGTACTCCTCCTGGGTCGGCAAACGCCGGTCATCCTGCTTGAGGTACTCGTTCGTTAGGTCTGCACTCAGGGGAAAGGGTCCTGGCGCTCGGCTGACCGGTTGAACGACCTCTAAACCAGACTCTGCTCTCTGCAGTAGCTCTGGCACCGCGAGGTAGTCATCCTCGGCACTCACGGATTTTGCTCCGACATGGCCGCTCTGGGCTAGCTCTAGCAAGTCGGGGCGCTCTGCGGCTCCCCCGCTGCCTGTCGGCTGTCCCGCAATGCGCTGCCCGGAGCCGGAGCCATGTGCCCCTTCTCCACCAACAACGCGATCACGAGCCGTCAATTGCGCCATAGCTGTAGCCGAATCTCGCAGTAATGAAGACGGAGCCCTCATATCTGCGTTCAGCGGCCCCAACATCGGCTCGGCGACGGGTTCTTCTCCATCTGGCATAGTAACGCACGGACGTACGGACGAGAATATCACACTCGGGTGGCGAGCCGGGTGTGGTCTTGAACAACCTGGGGTGACCTTGCTCGCAACAGGTTACGAGACAGTTTTTACATCGCTGCGTGGAACGCAGCGAAAACTGGAAGATGGCAGGCTCAGCTGTTCTGGCTGCTTTTATATCTACTCGTGCTGCACCCAACAAAGGGGGCAACAACAGTTACTAGTTCCCGTACCACTGAGCAGCACTTGTAGCTACAAAGCGGTTAGGTCAAGGATGGAAACCCCATAAACTAGTTTAGATCATACATACATCAAATATTCACGCGTTTCAAAGTTGAGTCTGGTTTGGCCAAAAAGGTCGCGCAGGCTGTTTTACACGGTCAAGAGCCGAAATTGGCAGGATGGTTTAGCGAAAGCGTGGAGGGAAAACGGAGTCAGGGGGGGCGCTGCGTGGAACGCAGCGAAAACTGGAAGATGGCAGGCTCAGCTGTTCTGGCTGCTTTTATATCTACTCGTGCTGCACCCAACAAAGGGGGCAACAACAGTTACTAGTTCCCGTACCACTGAGCAGCACTTGTAGCTACAAAGCGGTTAGGTCAAGGATGGAAACCCCATAAACTAGTTTAGATCATTTCAAAGTTGAGTCTGGTTTTGCCAGTCTTGAGCGAACGTAGAGAGCGGTGGATTGACGGAGAAGGGGTAGCGCCAAGTCATGAAGGAGGCACTGGGAAGGCCACCGCTGCGGAGTCCTGTTGGACTTGGAAGTGGCGGAGGGGGCGATGTGGCCAAAGAAGAGCCACGCGCCAGGTGAAGGTAGAACTTGAGGATGACGTAGTCCAGAACGGCGTCAGAGTTAGTGGCCCAAGCGGTAGCGGATGGGGACCATGTCACTCTGATGGCGTTCGCTGCAGGGGCTGCGCAGTTGCGAAGACTGTGTGAGGTTCAGGAAGCGCTAGCAGGGGGCAGCGTTGACTAGACTGATGGCTGCAAACAGCCAGTCTGACATTGTAGCCGCAGTCCAAGGGTTTGACTGCTCAGCCGAAGTGCCAGCCCAGAGTTTGATGTAGCCAAGCCAACAGTAACCAGGGGGACAGATCGGACGTTGTCGATGAAGTGGTGCAAGAGACGTGCCACTTGAGGTTGCCCGGACGCTAGAAGGGGAAGTACGCGCAGGTTGTCGGGTCCTCGACCAGCACGCGCCCTTGAGCAATCGGAAGGTGATGTCGTAGTTGTCGACACGCCTCTCTTGCACTCGACAGGAGACGCCACTGAGGCCCCTGGCATAGAGCATGAGGTTGACAACCGAGACCAAGAGGTTCGGAAGTCGAGGTGGTACTCTGGGTAAAAAACAGGCACAATTAGCTCGGCCATTGCGACGAAGCGGTAGGCTACATCCGCAGGCAGAGGAACACGCAAAGGGACAGCGTCCAGCCGGTGGTGACGCAGCATCAGTCCATGCCTCGTTGAAGTTAGGCGTAGGCTGCCCTTGGCGGTTGGAGCGAGGTTGTGCAGCTCGAAGAACGTGTTGATCGCAGACAGGTGCGTTCGCTCCTCCGAGCCGATCGCGTCCTGCAGCCGGATGTGGCGCAGCCCAGGGAGCGACAGGCTCGGGCTCGGCAGTCACGTACGTGCGTTGTTTTACTGACAGAGTTCCACCGGTACGACTACTGTCCGCAAAGTACTCGGCAGCAGCGGTTAAGTTCCCGGCGGTTGGCCGGTAGCTGCTGGACGGGTTTGCAGTAGCTCCAGTACGGGTTTGCGGGGCTAGGTTCAGGTAAGAGGGCCGCCCCGCGCGCCCTTCGCGCTCGTAGCGCTCGTCACGTGCATAACGTACACACGCGAATCTTGGTCGTTGCGAACCAGTTGTAACACGCAGTGTAACAACCGACGGACGCAGAGACGGGATGGTAAGAAAACCGTTTGGCTGGGTCGCCATGTGCAGGTGTGCGGATGGTTGAGCCGCACTCGGCTGTAGCTGTAAGAAGCGCCGCACCGAGGAAGGTCTAAGTGAAGTCTGTAAGGTGGGGGGAGGGTCAGGTCCGGACACAGGGCGCTCATCTCGCCGTTGAGCTGCAAGGGTGCGTCTTGCGGCGGTCACCGAAAGGTGGCCTCGCAAAGCTCCAGCAGCTCCCACGAAAGGCGCCCCACACCGTCATTCGCGCTCTCCTTCGCGGCCACGCCTACGCCCACCGCCACGTCCTCGCTCGCGCCCGCGACCTGCAGCTGCAGCCGCCACTCGAGCAGTAGCGGTCGCCTTTGCGCTGCTGGCAACAGTCGCCGCGAAGACACGGCCCTCGCAGTCCTTCGTGAGGTTCCCAAAAATCGCGGAACCCAGATGCTCCGAAGCAGACTGAAAATGCTGAGCTAGCAGCACGTCCAGAACACCTTGGTCATCACGCACACGCTTGATCTCATTCGGCCTCCACAGGAGGGCCGGACGGAAACGAAACGCCTTGGCGATGGCCTCGGCGTGACTCCGAGCTCTCGCGAGGTAAGGGGTGAAGTCCTGGTTAACGAAAAGGGCGTAAGGTAGCAGCTCGTCGAGAGCCACGAAAAGTGCGGCCGGGTAGGCCCCGAAACACGACATCCACAGGTACTCCTCCTGGGTCGGCAAACGCCGGTCATCCTGCTTGAGGTACTCGTTCGTTAGGTCTGCACTCAGGGGGAAGGGTCCTGGCGCTCGGCTGACCGGTTGAACGACCTCTAAACCAGACTCTGCTCTCTGCAGTAGCTCTGGCACCGCGAGGTAGTCATCCTCGGCACTCACGGATTTTGCTCCGACATGGCCGCTCTGGGCTAGCTCTAGCAAGTCGGGGCGCTCTGCGGCTCCCCCGCTGCCTGTCGGCTGTCCCGCAATGCGCTGCCCGGAGCCGGAGCCATGTGCCCCTTCTCCACCAACAACGCGATCACGAGCCGTCAATTGCGCCATAGCTGTAGCCGAATCTCGCAGTAATGAAGACGGAGCCCTCATATCTGCGTTCAGCGGCCCCAACATCGGCTCGGCGACGGGTTCTTCTCCATCTGGCATAGTAACGCACGGACGTACGGACGAGAATATCACACTCGGGTGGCGAGCCGGGTGTGGTCTTGAACAACCTGGGGTGACCTTGCTCGCAACAGGTTACGAGACAGTTTTTACATCGCTGCGTGGAACGCAGCGAAAACTGGAAGATGGCAGGCTCAGCTGTTCTGGCTGCTTTTATATCTACTCGTGCTGCACCCAACAAAGGGGGCAACAACAGTTACTAGTTCCCGTACCACTGAGCAGCACTTGTAGCTACAAAGCGGTTAGGTCAAGGATGGAAACCCCATAAACTAGTTTAGATCATTCTTCAAAGTGCGTCAGCACCCGTATACCTGTAATGCAGTCTGTAGCGTGTTGGTTTCGGAGCCTCCTTGCTTTCCCACGCTAACCGGTACCAGTATCACAGCAGATGATGGCGCGGCGGATCAACCCCGTGTTCCTCCATCGCGACTACTGGAGCGAGAGCGTGTCGACTTCGCCGCCAGCACTAGTTCGTGGGCTCTCGCCCGAAACCACACGAGCGCCGGCCGTGTTCATCTGAACTTCCCCCTCCGCTCGCCAGGGCGCCACTCAGCCGCGTGGCCTGCAATGGCCGCGATACTGGTGACTGGCGGATCCGGCTATTTGGGTCAGTTCGTCGTGAGGGACCTCGCGGCCAGTGGGCGCTGGCAGGTCCCCGCCCCGCCGCTCCCCCTGCCTCTCCTCCCTGCGCACGCCTGTGAGCCAGCGAGGTGCCATACCCACTCGGGCGAGCCCTGACTTGAGATTGCCGCAGGTCGGGTACACGTACTGCAGTTCCGCCGCGCCACAGGGTCTGCCCAGCAATGTTCACGCCTTCCAGGTGGGCAAACCCCTTGACCCCTCCCGAACGAAAGGGGAAAGAATGAGAGGATGTCAACATTACATGAAGATGTATGTGGTTTAAGGACATCAGCACGCCCCTTAAATGCGTCGCTGCCAGACCCTCCTTGAGCGGAGTCAAGAGGGGGGGGGGGGGGGGGGGGGGGGCTCCAGCGGTAGCTGCCGGGCGGCCACGTGCTGGATGGGTCAAGGGTCCCATGGCAGCGCTGTTGAAGCGTCGATCTAGTATGCCCAGCTACAGATGTGCCCATGTCTTCGTGTAAAGCGCCGTATCCCTCGGTTCCCCATGTAGATGTCTTTTTACATCTGCACACACATAATCTGGACGCTAGGGGATGAGATCCTGCCACGGTGTGGCCGCCAGATAGGCACATCACCCTCACCGCACTTGCTGCCCAGGTTGATCTGGCGACTGGGTCGGGGCTGAAGGAGGCGATCAGCACGCTCGGTGGCCTGGCCGCTGTCGTGAACTGCGCAGCCGTCAGCCAGCCGGGCGTGTGCGAGAGGAGCCCCGAGACGGCCAGGTGCGCGCCCCGATTCTCGGTGCGGCCACCGCAGCGCGCCAGCGGCGGTTTCAACCGTTATGCGGCTTGAGGCTCACTTGCAGCTGCCATGGCGCCAGATGGGCTGACGCTCCAGGTTGCGCGCGGCTGAGCTATGGCATGCCCCCCCCCCCCCCCCCCCCCCCGCCCCCGCACCCACCACTCACCGCTTCCTACACCTACCTGGGCAGGGCAACCAACGTGCCGACTGCTCTCCTTTATGCGCTGGACGGCCAACGGCAGATCACCGGAATAGAAGCAGTTCTCGTCCACATCTCCACCGATCAAGTGCCCCCCCCCCCCCCCCCCCTGCCCCGGCCCTTCTCTGCTTCCCCACCCGCCACACGCCAATCAGCAGGCTGCTGAGGGAGACTCAATGCGCGCCAGGTATATGCGGGGAGCAAGCCCTACTGGACGGAGTCGGACGAGTGCGAGCCGGTGAACGTGTACGGGGCGACCAAGCTGGCGGCGGAGCAGCTCATCAAGGGCAGTTGGCCGCGGAGCGTCATCCTGCGCAGCAGCATCATCTACGGGCCGATGCCGCCGGTGCCAGTGGGGCGCAGCCTGTTTCTGCAGTTCATGGTGCGGAGGCAGCCTCTGCCTGAGCCAATGCCCCCCCCCCCCCCCCCCCCCACACACACACACACCCACACCCGGACACATGTGGTCTTGCCGCATGCGCAGTGATGGAGCCGCTGAGAGGTCATTTGCGGCTGTGGCAGGATGGCGCGCTGGCCAAGGGGGAGCCCACCGCCTTTTTTGAGGACGAGTTCAGGTTGGTGCACGCGCTGTCAGCGCTTCCTTCCTGGCTGCGCACCCATCGCGCGGCCATCTGATGCTTTGTCATTACCATCTGCGCCGCAGGTCCCCGATCTACGTGGCGGACATCCTGATGATAATCCGTGTTTGCATCGAGAAACTAATAGGTGCCCCCCTTCTCCCAACAACAACCCCCCATTGCTGTTGCCCACCACCTCCCAGACTATCCCGAGCCATTACGTATCCCTGATATATGTACCGATACATTCTTGCCTTGTTTGTGTGATATGTCAACAGGGGAGTCCTGTCATTATCTCAAAGCTGGTGCTTTGGGGATCCCTGTGTTCAAGCTATGTGTTATCTGCTATAATGAAAGTTATCCATCCACATCTATGTAAGCATATTTATATTTATGCTCAGTATATACATATGTGTGTATATATATGTATACATACATACATACATATATGTACATATATATACATATATATATAAACCCTAAGAAAACCCTGTATGTATATCTAGGCATCTATTTGTCTACCTACCCACCGCATGTTTACCTACGCACATATCCATTATGTATGACAACGCACGCTCGCCGCTGAATGACGGTGTCCCACTCCCTTGCCTCCTGTGTACCCAAACGTGTCGCAGACGTACAGCAGCCCGATGCGCGCGTGTACAACATGGGCGGCCCGCAGCGCATGAGCCGTGTGGACATGGCGGAGGCCGTGACGGACGCGCGGGGATACGACCGGGCTGCCATCCTGCGCGCGCCGGCAGCATCCGTCGACCGCGGCGTTGCCAGCCCTGCTGATATCTCCATGAACACCGCCTTATTGCAGGTGGGCACCACACCCTATGCCCGCTGGGATCCCCTGGCATAGTGTGACTGCCACACCATGAAGAGCAAGCCTGAGGAGAAAGTGGGTGGGGGGGGGGGGGGGGGGCACCTTTCCGAGTAGGGCATGGCTTCGGAGCATTGTGTACCTGTTAAAGCTGACTGTGCTTGTACCCGTACAGGGCTTCCACATGTGTGACGCGAGTGACACGTGTAGTCCATACCTACTGGTGTTACATGCTCAGCTAGAAAGAAACGCATGGCTGCTTGTATGTATGTGTATCTGTATATAGTTATGCCTACCAGGGTGTTGTGCACTCTCAATGTGTATCTCAGCGGGTATTTATCTGCACAGCTCACTCTGAAGACATGCGATACTCTCTATCATAGTTAATCCCTCAGCTGCATGTGTAATGCAGCAGCTTCGTATTGAGGGAAATGATGGCACAAGTCGGGTGGAGGCCCCACTTTTGGCTCCTCAACTTGCGGCGTGTTGGTTCACGGGGGCTGGGCCTTTGTTGATTTAGCAGCGCCCAACCATGGTTCCGCCAGCATGGGGCCCGCCTCTTGGGGCATGACGCCCGTCTTACCCCCCGTGTAAGAGCAGCTGGTCCGTTCATGCGTGCTGCCTGACCCAGTGTTGGCTGGCGTACAGGAGGAGCTCGGCGTGCGGCCAAGGACCTTCCGGGAGGCGCTGGCAGACATGGGCATGGCCACCTCCGGCACATGACACGAGATGCGTGGCAACGCAGCGCCACTGTTCGCCCTGGTATGGGACGGGCAGCCTGTTGACTCTCCAGGACGAGCTCTCATGTGGGCATGCATGTATGTAGACAAAATTTCCTGGGAATCATGCGAACATCTCTTGCGGCTTGACGCCCCACAATTGCGAATTCACTCCTCCATGCGTCATGGTCTCAAGCGATCAAGGCAAGCGATGCGTGAAAAGTGATTGCCCACATGGGTTGGATGCCATCGATGGTGGGCGTGAGCGGGGGGGGGGGGGGCATTTAGGAAACCATGCATAACAGGGTCAAAATGCGACCTATGTAGAAGAAAAGGGTGGAAGCACGGCTTATGCAGAGCGGGATGGACTTTTTAATTGCAGAGCAGGGTGTGCCCAATTTTGTCACATTTGGACCATTGAAACACTGGTCAGGGTGGTCGCGTGCGCATTTGGCATTGCACGCCAAACGGCCCCTACTTGTGTTTTCAAGGCCCCGGGCAGCCAGAATGTCACGACCGCTGCTTGAGAGTATCGCGCAGGTATCGTGTGATGCGCCTACAGCCGCCAGGTTGCTGCTAATTGTCATCATCGACAACACTGGTCGGTTGGTTGGCGCAAGGTATCATCCCACGGGATCCCCCCCCCCCCCCCCGGGAGAGGCTTAACTGAACGCCACCCGATGCAGCTGCATGTCGAGGTGGCTGGTGATCTGAATATGCGATAGACAACAGACACGTCCCGCAGAGTATTCGCATCAGAAGAGGTGACGGCGGAGCAAACCAGCGGCAACCGGGCCCAAGGGGCCATGCCCACCTTGTCTTATGCAACCTGCCACTTCCCGGTTTGCACCCCACTTTCGTGATTGTACCCTCTTTTGCAATCTACCCGCCGCATGGTGTCGCACCCCGTTCTGCTAAACACCTCCTGGAATCCCTCCACGTTGTTTGCAAGTGTCGCTTCAATTTACTCGCTGCTCTACTCTTAGGGCCGCCATTGTGCCGCACTATGGTCGATGCTGGTCGCGGGCCAAAAGTTCCCCGGCGTTGGCCTCCTCCCCCTTTCGCTTTCCACCAGTGGGAGGGGACGGGATTGCAACACCGATTGCGAGAGGAGTGGGAGCCAGCAACGGGCAGTCGATAGGCTAAGCAGGGTTCCATGTGAGCGGTCTCTGAGAAGCCCCCGGGGGGGGGGGGGGGGGGGGGGAATTGACCATCCCACCATCGAACAGCTGGCTGCAGTCGGGGACTGGTGGGGACCATTCGACTGCTTTAGGCACTCGTCTTGAGCACACGTGGAGCGAGAACAGCAATGGATGCGCGACAAGCGAGTCTGCTAAGACTTCGGACCTGCTGACAAAGCGCACATCCCGCAACAAGATCCGAATTTTGCTCGTGAGAAACGTCAGCGAACTCCGGAATTTGTCTTGAGCAGTGGACAGCGGCACCTGGGCGGTCCAAGCTCCTCTGTGTTGAAATGTCGGACTTACTGAAACGAGGCAGGGCGGACTCATAGCCCGGCAAGAAGCAGCGGAACCAGTGCGCAGGCCGCCAGACGGATCGCGAGTGTCGCCGCCCGCTGCATTGATGACGCAGCGCTTGTGGGCGGAGGGGCGGCCGGCGGGGCTGGCGGAGCATTTGGTGCCTTGGACGGGTCCCAGCAGTACTTCTCAAGCAGCGCGGAGCAGTTCCCTGGCGGAGCGCCGCCCCTGGCACAGGGCAACGAGCACAGAGCATACGCGTCACACAGGGGAACACAAGGGGCGCACACATGAAGGTGAAGTGCGAAGTACCGCGTCAGCAAATGGCTCACCCGCCGCTAGCCTTGCTGATGATCAGGCAGCCTATGGCCAACGGGGCCTCCGGGGCATTCGTGTTGTTCAACAGCGCTGCCTGGCCATTGCCGAGCATGCCCTGCGTAAAAACAACATCAACGGTGCGCGCAGAGGGAAGGGAGAACGAAATCAATAGCAACATAGAGGACGCCATATCAACAAGCCGTGCGCCTCATCCTCACACAAACTGGCATGTTCAAGAGAGCCCAGGGGAGGGGAAACGCGGCTCATTGGCAGGGAGGATCCGCGGGTGGGCGCACCTCGAGCTCCTCATCGCTGTATTCAAACTTGAAAGTGCTTGTGTTTGAGGGGTAGGTGTTGAATTGATTGGGAACATAGACGAGCGCTGGCGCGCTGTCATCGTCGCAGCCAAAGAAGGTGACCTGCAATACGGGGGTGGGTGGGGGGGGGGGGGGGGGGGGGGGGGGCGTAAATCATCTAGACCCTCATCCCAATGAGCGTGGCCATTGCGTTTGATTGTTTGACTCAAAGTACATATCCGTACGGCTTCTTGCTGCAGGCAACGAGGCACAGCATGAGCAGGTGACAGGAAACGCGGGCTGCTCTCGGGGCGCACCGTCTCACTGAGCTCGGCGCTTGCGTACTCCTCTGTGCTCTGCGGCACGCGCGGGTACGCGTAGCCCATCACCTCCCGTGCGTAGTTGCCCACGTTGAATAGCTCCGATCCATCGGGGTACCCGTCAGCGCTCCCACCGCTGCTATCCACGAAGAACACGACCTGCATGCAGCAGGCGCCAGCAGTTGGTCCAGCGTGACCCAGTGATGGACCGCCTCCAGCGATGGACAACGGCGCGGTGAGTTGAGGTTAGGAGTCAGGAGAGGCAAAAAATATTTCAACTATATCGCAGGCATTGTTCTTTTACATCTATCAGATGCTTCGGACGGTCAGATCATGAATTAATTTGCTGAAAAAATGCTCATAGCTGTACAAAGTGAGCCTTGAGCCATATACATAGTACAACATGATATGATTTACTGTGTTGTACTGTGGATGCCTGCCGACCGAAAATGATGTTCAATGCGAATGCTTTCAGTTCTTGCCAAAGGCTCCGAAACCAAATGTTCCGAAACCAATGAGGCGGCTGTGAGAGTAGGATTTGCGGAGCTCGCACCTTCACATCCCTCTCTGGGAGCAGCATTGGCAGCACGGGGGTGGAGCCAAAGCTGCCCAGGCCGGCGTCTGTGATGTGCAGCAGGCTAGCTGACGAGTTGAACGGGTTCTGGACCTCAAAGCTGAAAGGGTTGGGCTGGACGGCGGAGAACTTGCTCAGAAAGGCGACCGCGGTCATGTTCTCCCAGTCCACGTCTTGGCCAACGTACAGCCCGGACCCTGGAGGAGGCCAGCAACCGCGGCCGTTATCAGCATAATCAACCAAGGCCCAGGTCCAACTGCGCGCCGGGCAAGGGGAAATCTCGGAGGTGCCATCCGCTAGCCACGCAGCGGGCAGTACGCCCAAGAAGCAAAGAGCTGTGCAACTAATGGCCGGGCAATCATAGTGGTGTGGGCGGAACAGTGGTAAGCAAGTAAGCATCCGACATGTGAGTGCCACCACTTTGGTTTCTCTGTACGCATGCCCCGGCTTCCTGAGACTAGCGCCAGTTCACCCTGGAAAGCCAGGACTCCGCCAAATCCAGATTCAAGTATTTGCACCAAGAGGTTTCAGCTAAATGTAGCGTCCAGCCTGGTTTAAATAATCGCGTAATTCACACTTTTTAAATGGCAACCTGTGGGCTGATGCCGGAGCCAGGGCGGCGTCGGTGCGCCTCACCTGCCATGATCCACCCCAGATTGTCGTAGTTGACGATTGCTTGCCCGGTGACGTTGCCCTCAGCGTACACACAGTCGCTTGCGCCGGTGCCGGTGTAACTGACGGCACCGAGGTTTCGAGTTCAGTCAGAACAATCACGGCCTGGCCGGGCCATAACAAGGCATCGGTCCCGTCTGCGGGTAAAGGCATGTGGCCTAGGCAAGACGAGGGTACCGGTGCCTTTGCTGCAACATAAGTGTACCGTGAGGATCAAAATCAAATAGACGTGCCATACTCCGTGCAAAATAACCACAAGAAGGTAGTTTTTTTCAGTTTAGCACGAACGTATGCCACCAAGGATGTGCAGGCAGGGCACGCGGGGTGGCTGCACCTGGTGGCGAAGAACGAGGAGATAGCGGGGTGGTAGGAGCCGCTATAGAAAGGGGAGATCTCCCACGGCAGCAGCGCCTCCGCCCAGGAGGTGGGCGACTCCGCGTCGATCAGGCCAGAGACGATCAGCGGCAGCGCGGCGGCGCCGGTGCCGACGGGGGTTCCTGCTGCGGCCATCCCGCTGAAGGTGGTGCCTTCACCTGCAGAAGTGTACTGTCCCTGGTGTGCAGCATAGTATTCCAAAGCAGCAGCATGCCAGATTGTAAGCATTACTACATGGCATGGCATGACAGACATCGCATCACATGGCATGGCACAGCACAGCACAGCACGGAATGACAGAAAACAGCAGGGCATGACATGGGAGGACACGACTGCGCAGGGCAGGGCAGGACATGACGTAATTTGAAATGGCATGGCTTGACATGGCACGGCATGGCATGACAAGACAGGGCATGAAATGGCATGAGAGGACAGGACAGGCTATGGCACGGGATGGCATGGCAGGACATGCACAGGACCTAACATGTCATGCCATCCCTTGGCACGCTGTAGGGACCCGTGGTGGGTGCGCAGGAGCAGGAGCAAGAGTATGCCGATCTAGCTGCAGTGGGGGTTCGTGCGCGGCACTTACCGGCAATGGCCCAGTGTCAGTGCTGTTCTGCAGGAGAGCCATGGAGAGACTTCGCCCGTAAATGTCCGCTGGCACGGCGTCAGCGCGCAGGCAGGGCGAGCGTTAACCAGAGCGCCGTGTCCCAGTGGCTCGCGGCTGAGGAGGAGCACTACGAGCACGATGGCAGATGGCCGGCAGGCGCGCATTCCCTCCAACAGGCGGTGCATGCCCTACGTTCCCTGACGGCCTGTTGAACAGGGGCTCACCCTCCTTGCTGACAGCGGCTCCGCCCGGCAGGGACTCACCGAGGGACAGCGGCTGCTCTGCGCTCTCCCCGAGCTGATCCGCCTCCACCGCGTCCATCGCCGCCGCCTTTGCCGTGCCGCACTCTGCAAACTCCCTCGCGATGCTCAGCTGCTGAATTCTGTTGTTTCCTGGCATGTTAGCAGCGCATGTGGGGGGTCATTGGCTGCACTAGAGGGCTCTAAGGGTGGAGAGGGCGCGGGGAGGGGTCCCTGCAAGCATGTGGCGCAACGAGGAGGCGCATTGTCTCAGATATCACCTGGGAACAGGATGTTTTGGTGCACCCTCAGAGTCTTTGCCCACTCGGCCACGCTGCTTGCCTGGGCGTTGAAAAGGGATCCTGTGGCCCAGGAGCCACCCGATATTCCTGGCACAGTCAAAACGTCAAAGCGTGAGGACAGCCATTATCTGTGGGCACGGCGAGCACCCCAGCCAGCGCAACACGCCTGGCTCAGTGTGCGAATCCTCGCCACGCATCAAACAGGTGCGGGTGCGTGCGCTTCTGGTAAACTGATGATGATGGTGGTCGCAGCCGAGGGCATCCGTTTGGGCCAGACTTATGCCCCTGCCACGATACCGCAGAGCAGCCGGGCGGGCACCGTGCCTGCAAAGTACGTCATCAGGTCCATGATCCCAGCTGACTTTCTCGGAGACTGCAGAGGCATGCGCAGCCAGAATTTGCCATTCTCGTCATTGAGGGGGTACAAAAGTGTATGGAGGTTTGAGTCCTGATGTTCATGCCGTCAGAAGGGATTTCTATAAACAAAGGGGCAGCAGACGCCGCTCACCGCATCGTCGCGTGTGAGGCCGGCAACCACTCCAGCTCCATTTAGGGTAGCCCGCAGACCGCCACCCGATAGTGCGATGCCCATCCGAAGCGGAGGCAGCTCAGCGATTTCTGCGTCGGTGAGCCCGAGCTGGAGGCCCAGGAGGTAGTCCCGCCACGCCCCGGTGGCGTTGACGTACTGCTCGCGCGCCGCCAGCCACGCGCCCTCCTCCGGCAGGATGTTGCCCTCGACGCGTGTAACGAAGTTCTCAGCCGGACACTCGACGCGCCTGGGGATGTACTCCTCGCACGGGCTGCCTCCGAGCTGGGCGGCCGCGGGGGTGACTGCGGACAGCCCGAGCGCTACCAGTAGCAGCGCGCCGCCGAAGGCGACCATCGGCGACATCGTCCGCGAGAACGCCATCGCGAGCGAGGCCGACCGCGACTGGCACCTGACTCGGCCTCAGAAGTCAGAATAACCCGATCTGGACGACTTGCCGAGAGCAGAGCAGGCAGCAAGGTATACCTGCACGTTGTTAAGCCGGGCCAGAGTAGGGTGTGCCGGCAGGTGCTCCTCCTTGCACAAGATGGGTGAGTAGTGCTCGGTGCTGGAGCAAGAGCGGCGCTGCTACGTAGTCCCTGCTCGACGGCTGGCCGGCGACGCCGGGACATGCGCACGCGCTTATGCTGCAGGGTGATTGTGATGGGCGGTGCAGTCGCGACGACTGGCGGTGCGGTGGTGGTATTTGTGGTTTAGTACGCAGACGCTGATATATCCATCGCGGGATGTTTTATATAATCCTGCTACAGGTGCTGCGGTCAAAGCATCAGGTGGTATGTTACACAGACGAACTACCGTGGAAGGGACATGACTACCGGTGTAAAACACAAAAATGCCGGTGACATATCCACATACCGCTAAACCCGTACTAAATGAGCAAGCCGCCTGAAAGCGGCCCGCATCCCGCACGAGGCGGGATGGATGATGTCCAGAGTACATGACTACTGACCGTGCGCCGATTACACGCCCCATCATCAACCCCCCCACCGCCCCCCCCCCCCCTCTCTCCCCCTTCTCCTCTCCCAGGAGTTGCTGGCTGGCTGATGGGATGCCAGAGTAGGGGTAATGCTTACCTCATTTGACAGGCCATAAAATTTCTCCGTTTCATAGGATATCGAGCGGACCAGGAAGCCCTGCTCGGGCTTTCTAGTCGCCCGCTGTACATATACTATAAATTCGAATAAAACGGCTCCAATATATATGCTACTATGATTTTCCGCGTGATTGTAAGATTACTGATCTTTATTGCACGGCAACCAGCCAGTTATTTCTTAAAGTCGCCCGCAGCCCGCTAGCCAACCATAGACGCCAAACCATGCGCCGAGCAGCACGGGCGGGTAGGTACTGGCTAAGACATGTATCTCGTCGACGGCCATTGATGGGAGAAGAACACACGGTTCTTTATGTTCAAATGCCGGAGTGTGTCGTGCGCTCATACCGGCCACTACAACCATGTTTACAACATGTTACACTGCTATTGGCAAATGACAGGTGCACGCGCGCACCGAGCACTACCGTCGCATAGACCCTAACGCACAATGTGCACGCCCTTTCATGAGTTTTCCCGCAATGACCGCAACGGCATAGGCTGTGCGGGCGTTTATCGACCAGAACCTCCCCAAGCGAAACCAAACCGTCCACAAAAACATGCATATATGCATACATAAATACATTTTTATACACGTATGCATATGCATATACATATACATATACATATACATATACATATACATATACATATACATATACATATACATATACATATACATATACATATACATATACATATACATATACATATACATATACATATACA